>JAPMOQ010061710.1:0-18096 GCA_026543055.1 Argiope trifasciata | reverse complement strand
GTTTGGAATATGCAGGAAGTCCATAAAAGAACTCCGGAGTTTTAAAAAGAATCGCATAGAGTTTAACATCATGAGCTTGAGATAGAGTGGGAGCTCATTAAAAAATACTCCAAAGTTTTAAAAACATCATATCGATTTAACGGTATGAATTTAGTGATATCAGTTAATTTTGAAGAAATAAATAGCTCATAAAATTTTATTCAAATCCATTTCAGTGTCTTTAAAAAAACTACGTAATCTTGCGTGTTGTTCACCTTGAAGTAACATAACGGTCACTCGTCCCAGAGTAGTGTGCATGGGCGACTCTACAAAAAATGACTCAATGTGTTATCAAGATTATAAAAATTGATTTGCTATGACTGGACAGTGAAACGTTTGAATCTATTTGGTGTTAAGGCACCTGCGGGCAAAACCATTGGTCAATGACTACGTCCATTCAACAGCTTGCCGGATTATACCGAGTTATTTCGGATTCGTATGTATTGCAGTTAATTATAATCACGAGAAAACTCAGGCAAAACGGAATTTGTGAGTACGATTTGTTTCATCGTTTTACTCGGTCTGGGGGAAATGAAAGGAAATTTTAAGCTTCGATTGACAGTCTGCCAAGTTTTTTTGGTTTCGCTGTTCTCTTAACGGGATTGCTCAAACAATTTCCCTATTGTATAGTATACATCTGCTTTTGAATTAGTAATATATAAAAAATAAAAGTTGTGTTGAGAAAAAGTAAAATAATGGCGATGACGCAAGATAGCGTAGACGATGATTTTTCAGATAGTAATTCCTGCTACTGAAAAAAAACTCCAATCCAACAAGACAGGATACTCTGTAAATGAGAATATAGAACTAAACCAGTAAGAAAAGACATCATATGCCAGTGTACAGAATGTCATTTTTTTGTGTTGTCCCTTGCTTCAAAAACTATCATACAAAGACTAATATTTAACTTTTCATTCGCCCGAGATAACTCGAGAGAGTAAACTAATATCAAAACAAAGTGCTTTTACACCCATGAGAAATAGAAAATTCAACTTAAAATCTTTATGTTTTTTTCGTTTCTTTGTGTTTAATAATGAAATAAAATTAATGTGATAATTTTTTCCCTTAATTTTCAAAAAAAAAAAAAAAATGTGTAAGGGAAGCGGTTAAAGAAACAGGAAGTGTGTTAAAAAAATTGTCTGTAAGGTAAAAAATGCCTGAAGAGATTGTCAAGAAAATGCATACTTCATGTCAACAAAGAAGGAAAAAAATTGTTGAGATGACGCTGTCTTCAGTTAGGCATACAAAAATCAATTTTCCTTAAGATAGTTCACAAAAGACTGCGCCTAACTGCATACAAAGCAAAATTTCCGCACTAAATCAAACAAGAGTTTACTGTTACTACGTTAACTAGACAAAAACTAGAGTTTAATGTTACTACGCTAGAAGGATAGATACTGAAAACAATCTAAAAAAATTGTAATTATTTTCTGATGTCGCTTCCGTTCATATAAGTGGTAATGGGAGCCAATACAACCGTGATTTTCCGAAAGCGAATGTATGATGTATCCATAATTCCATAAGTGGCAATATCTACTGTCAAATGCTACAGATATATGCTTTTCCCTCAATTGGTTGACTTTGAGGTGGAGAAGGGTCTTGTCGAAATATTTTCGACAAAATAGAGCAGGAATTGGTAGAGTAGGGCCTATTTCTTAGCCTTCAAGAAGGGCAAATTTTACTTCATTAGACTTTTTTTTCAGGGGGCATATCAAGAATTTTGTTTTCTTTGAGAAGATTCAGAATATAAACAATATGTGACAAAGGATAATCACTTGTGTGACAAGCGTCACCCAGACATGTCGGCCAGGACATAAGAAGAGGTTACCATTTGAATGTGTGCCGTGGTACAAACTGAAATCCAATTAGTGATAAAAATCCTCTTAAATTAACCTTTAAATTCATATATATTGTTGTGGATTTCTACAGCTGGATTCGTTTTGTGCCGTGGGTGTATGGAGTGAAAAACACAAACAGTAGGTCTCAGTGATAAACAGCGACGGTTTATTTACATGACGATAAGACAGCACAAAGACAACAAATATTTACAGCCGGGACAAACACGCAGCAGCGCACAACAACAGCAGTAGTCCACTCGCAGAAATTCAGTAGTAACAACGTCAATAGCACAGAAAGCAGCAAGACAGGATTCAGCAAGAGAGAGCATCCTCGTAGCTTCGCTCTGCGGTCTTTCCAGACGGCTGAAATACTCCTCTGTCTCTTCTCTCTTTAACTGAATCACCGATTCACAACCAAAAGACTGGCTGCACAGGACTCTATGCTGCTCCCACAACAGGCAACTATTCACATAGCTCAGTTTTGCACGAGATTGACTCCGCTTTTGCTTAATTATTCGCTCGAAGATTTGTTACTTGTCGGCGACTTTGACTATTATTAATCATGACCATTTCCTGACGACTCGCATCCCGAGAATACCAGCCTTTTATAGTTTCTTGGAGGCGAGGCTAGAAGTTTCTAGGCCAATCAGGCGTATCTCGGTCCCTAATGGACGGATCAACAAAATTCTTGAAATTTCAAACATTATGCATTTTTTGCCAATGTCGCCAAATTCTTAGCGAAGTCGTCAAGTGGTCGCCAAGTTTGCCAGCCAGCTCTGAAATCAATGACACGGCACCCTCACAGCGCTCACAGGGCTGATGGTAAAACTATCTTTTCCACGCTAACACTATTAGTGCTAAGAAGTAAAATTACGGGTTTGTAGCAATATAATAATAACATAATTTTGCGATTGTATTAAAAAATGACATAAAAAAACGGAATTCTTTTGTTGGCACCCTGCAATTTTACTTGTATAAAAATTAAGAAAATGTTCGGATTGTCAAAATTTTTGACCACGAGATACTAATGTATCACCAAGTTATAGATATATTTGAATCCACATATATACACACACAAATTATGTCCATCGACTGAAAATATAGTCACACATTTGAATTTAGTGCTGCCAAATTTGAAATGTATTTTTTCAGGAGAAGTTGGTTTTTCATTAATAAAGGATTTGATAAAATTATGTATATTTAATTAAAAATTAATCAAGTTTTAAAGTTTTTCCAGGGTTAGAACAATTTGGAAGAAAGCTGTTTTGACTCCATATCAAAATTTTAAAAATAATATTTTTAGAAATATAAATTTTATTGCAGAATAATAATTTTTCTTGGATTGAATAAACTTTTCAGTATATTAGAGAACCAACAACAATTTTATTACGTCTTGTGTACTGAATATATACATACATGTGTTGAAAACGCATTCGGTACACATGGATGCATATTATGTCTGCTATATAATAAAACATAAAATAAAGATATACAAATTAAAAACATGATTATGCTACAATATTTTAATTTTTTTTTAATATATTAATACCACGGTTTTTTTTTTTTTTTTTTTTTTTTTTTTTGTCAAAGGGGAGAGAAAATTTAGTCTGTGATGGTTAGCTACAAAGTTATATCTCTTGTTAAGATTTATTTTTCAATAAAGGTGAATGAAAAATTTTTAATGAATTCTAATACAAAGCTAAAATTTAATATTGAATTTTTTTTTAAATCCTTCACTAATTTTCTGGTTTTACACAATAAAATATAAACGCTTTTTCCTATATTCGCATTATTATACACAAAAAAGTTATATAGTAAAAATTATTTAAAAATGCGTATTATTCAATTCTTTTATATAATTAAATATAGTTAAAATAATTATTTTTGAAAATTGAAACGAAATGCCTTTCAAAATGGCCTTTGCAAACTATACATTGTTGTTGATTATCGCACTAGAGTTTCAAGTAACAAATAGTCATACATGTTTCTGTTTTCCTTAAAAGTTGCAACTGGATAAAATGCATTTTTGCACAAAATGCAAACAAATCATTAAGTTTCAATGCAATGCAATTGCATAACCATATTCTAACTCAGCCACTATACAAGTTTTCATTAAGAGGTTTTTCTTCTTATAATAAGAATTCTAAAATTCTGTTACAAATTATCACGGTGGTGTTCTTAAGCAGCCACATCCTCTACCATTATACCTACGCTTAATCTTAATTTTTGCTTTTCATACATCCTCTCTCCAATTAATACACGCCTCGCCTAAAATTGCTCACAGCCATCCTCCGTGAAGAAGACGTCCCCAACTTTTATATTCCACCCTCTCTTACACCCTCGCCCCCAACTCTTCCTGACTGGAACAGGGGAAAGTTTTAAGCTTCGGGAAAATACTCCTTCCTTAATCCGTCGTGGCAGAAAAGCCTCTGCAAAACTTTTATACCTTTTATTTTAAAGTACAGGAAGACATAATTACGCTAATTACATACTAATTAGAGCGTCTTTAAAGAGCGCCATCGAGAACTGAATGCTGCCCGAAATCGGCTTACTGCAGAAGCGATTGTTAGAATGTCACTAATAAGGGATAAATTCATGTCCCAGTTTTGCGTAATTGGCGAAACTGCTGCTGCCAAACTCCTCCAACTAAAGTTGATGCACCGGATCTTTAAAGAAGCTCTTCAAGTTGGTTGTACCAAATAATCGGCATGTCAGTTAGGAGGGCAGATCTTGGGAGAATTTTAAATTTGTTAAAGCAGAGATGAATTCGGTGTCTGCTTCTTACCTTTTGCCGGCAGAATATACATATTCATCAGTTTCATAAGAAGATGTCTTTTGAAATGACTGCTGTTTTGCGCTGGAGGTCTTTTAATAAGATGCCGAGGAGGTGCATGTCTGTCATGTTTGTTCACTCGTTGGATGCGAATTGTTCGGTTAGCGGGAATATAAATGAAGCTTTAATGACATTTATTTAACATAAAAATGTATTTCATGGAATCTTGGATGATTTGATTTTAGAATTTTGTTTTGAGATGTTGCCGTTTAATATATGAGAAATTTTGATCATTAATTAGGGGTTTTATTTTGAAAATAATTGGGATGAATAATAACTTTTAAGTACAACATGTTTGAGATATATCTTTACGCTTATTTCATCATATTTCAGAAGAACGTATTGAATGCATATATCTTCATAATCCTCATGGAATAAAATTATCTTAAGAGAAAATTGTTTTTACTTTTAATACAGACAGAAACTTTAGGGAAAATTGAAAACTGCTTTTTGGGATTATGTTCTGGGAAATTGTCTAAGCATTATCTTCTATACTCATTTGTACAACATAAACCGACAGTTTTTTTAATCAAACAAAGCTGTTTTTGATATATATGTCAATTTATTTTCCAATTAAGGTATTTTTGCGATTATATATATATATATTTGTATGGAAGAATTTGCTTAGTTAAAGTATTTTTTCTATTTGTTGATCTAACACTTTGATTAGACATTTGAAAGAAGGTATATTTCTTGAAGATATGATAAAATTATTGAGTTTTAATATATTTCATGTAGCTATCGTTTCTTTATGATGTGATAATATTCTGAGAGAAATTAATTTTTAAAAACATTTGGCAATAGAACTTATGATAATGTAAAACATTAGTCTCCAGTGTGATTGTTCTTTATAAACTTCCAACAAATTCCAAAATATACCACGTCAAGTGATACTATGTACATGATACCAAAACTATACTATGGCGTGAAAAGTATACCATAACAATTTTATTTTATACAAGCTGATTCAAGATAGTAGGTGTAACAAAATTTATGAAGAATGTACTTAATGTATATATCTTCATAATCCTCATGGAAATAAATTAATTGGAAAATAGTAGTCTTAGAGTTAAATTTAGTATTTTTACTGACTCTATCTTGTCATCCTGCGTTTGAGTTTTGGCCATTAATGTCTGACAAACAATAAACACGTTGCAGTATTATTAGAATGCATTATTAAATGAAAATAAAAAGTGTTCTAAGAATAATTCAAATACAAACCTATTGAAATGCACCTTTTAGTCGAAATAAATTCAAAATAACGGGAAAAAATATTGTTAAAAGAGACATCAAATATTCTCACAAATAGTCAACATTCAATCTATGGATTTATAAATTATTACTTTATTTGTGTTAATGTGTTTATATATAACAAGAAAAAGGGCCATGCTTAGCAACAAATAGCTTTCCATTTTAAAAATTTACTTAAAACTTACTGGGTTATACATTTCCAAATTTCTTAAAATGCGTCAAGCATCCAGAAGAATTTATTTTTTTTTTTTACCACAATGTATAGATGCATCAAATAGATAATATTCTAGAACAAGCTTGAAATCATTTCCCAGGCTAGGGAAAAGAGAAATTTAGAGCTTTATCGCTAATGGTTTATATGCGTGTTTCTACAGTAGAATTTTGTGTTTTTCTTTCACTTACGAGCTGTGCACAAAACTATCGAGAATTTCCGTTATCCGACCATTATCACAGTTGGTAGAACCTGTATGAATTTTCTTTCCATAAAAATCATACTTCTTCTATAAAATAGAATATGCTGAAGAAAACCATTAGAAACAATATTTATAAGCGGAAGCAAACATTTTCACTCTCCAAAACAGGCATTTTAATGGTTTTCTTGAGCATAAAATATTTTCTATCTGAAAAATTGGACAATTCTTTTATTCTACGTATTTCTATAAGTTTTTCTTTCCTTGAAGATATCCATCATTTTAAACAATCTCACTGTAATTTTCGGCTAATATTCTTCATATATATAGAATTTTACTATCAACAAAATGATGGAATTTTAAAATAATGAACAAATTCATGTGGAGAAAAGCATTTCGTTTTTGGAATTTCTCGTATTTGTTATTTTCCCTTATTTTTATTGTATTTTGTATCTTGTGTTATATCAATTGCATAGATTATGGCAAAATACTATATATATATATATATATATATATATATATACATACAGTAAAAGCTCCTTATTCAGGCTTCCTTCATTCGCGGTTTCACTATTCGCGGATTAAAAAAATGCAACCCAATTCCTATATTCGCGGCTAAAAATTTCTTTATTTGTGGTTTCTTTATTCAACCTGCCATTGTTTTGGAAAGCTAATAAGAAAGCGTGGGTTACAAGCGCTATTTTTTATGACTGTTTCCGGATTTTTTTTGTTTCTGAAGTTGAAACTTATTTTTAAAAAACAGAATTTAGATTTTAAAGCACTTCTAGTTTTGGACAATGCACCAGGTCATCCTAGCGAACTTGAAACTATGCATCCAAATATAAGTGACATTTTTACCACCCAATACGACGGCTTTGCTTCAAATTATACACCAAGAAATAATCCGGTCCTCTCTTACATTAGACGAACCTTCGAAATAATATTGGATAATATGTAGTGTAATCCTGATATGAATGTTATGGAATGCTGGAATAAATTTGACATAGCAAAATGCATAGTAAACATAAAAGAATCATTGGAAGAACTGAAGCCACACACATTGAAGTCATTCCGGAAAAAAATGTGGCCTGCTCTGACAGTGAAAAAGGACGAAGAATCTGTGCAAGTTCAAACTTTGACTGCAAACATAGCCGAAAACGCGAAAAGAATAGGACAAGATGGGTTCGAACAGATAGAACCAAGTGACATTCAGGAATGGCTTGAATCGCAAGATGAAGATTTGACTGAAACCGACTTGGAGAACATGTTGAATTCACAGCCCATTGAAAGAGAGCTTCAACAAGTAGTGAAAACGTGGCATTTAATTTGAAAAATCTTAGTGAAGGTTTAAGATTGGCAACTGAGCTTTGCTATTGAACGTCTATGGAACGAAGTCTTATTTTTACGAAGCAAATTGCTAATGCGACTGCTGCGTATCAGTCTGAATTGAAGAAGCTTTCAAAAACTGCAGAGCAAAAGAAAATTGCAAAATTCTTCAAACCATTGCCTCAGCCTTAAGATAATGAATCAAAAACTTCAATTAAATTCCTTTTTTTGTGTATTTTTTTTTATTTTGTCACCTAGGAATTTATCTCCTATAATCCCATAGGGCCGCGGTGGCCTGGTGGTAAAGTCTCGGCTTCGGAACCGGAGGGTTGCAGTTTCGAGACTCGATTCAACCGAAGATCCGTCGTGTGAGGGGATCTGTCGCACGTTAAATCTGTCAGGCCAAACGTCCTCCCGCTGGTGCGGCGTGGTGTGTAGAGGGGGGTGCCAGTTCAGGTGTCGTCCTCGTCATCTGACCGTGGTTCAAAATTACGAGGTCCGTCCCAAAATAGCCCTCGTGTTGCTTTAAACGGGACGTTAATATAACTAAACTAAACCTATAATCCCATATAAATTACCATTCCGTATGCACGGTTTCTGCATTAGCGGCATGGAACATATACCCCATGAATAAAGAGATTTTACTGTATATATATATATATAAAATTTCAGACGACTGCAAATTCTTAATGATTTCTAAAACATCAAAAATGTTTTTTAATTTCATATTGATGGCAGTAGCAATACGTTGATGATGCCGTGTCCATGTTACAACGGAAGGAGAGGTTCTGAGTGGTAAAGATACCTAATTTTCACACATTATCTTGCACAACCCTCTTTTTACACGGAGACTTTCATATATCATATAGATAACATGGTTGAGTGATTTTTCCGTGTACTGTCATGAAACTGTCAATTAATGGTCTCGTTTACAATGTGATTTTGTTACTGATAAGATTCAGTTATAGAAGAGGTTGCATCTTTAATATTATCATAAAGTGTCAGATTTGGCGCGAGTTAGCATGATGTTTGACATTATTTCAAATATTTGATGACTATTCTTTAATACAATTTCATGCTTTTTAATACTACCTGAATAATTTCCACTTGGTTTTTTGTGAAAGGGGAAGTGCTTTTCAATATATTTATTCAAAAATGTATGATAAAAATCCTTGAGGAAAGATATATCTTTTCATTTAAATAGTGTATCCACTTCGAAATACAAACTGAAATGAATGTTTTTTTTTTCTTTTGCTTAAACACCAAAAAAGGTTAAAATATCAATATATTTTCTCACCAAGTGCTCTTGATAACAGGTAACGTTTTAGCAAACCTAGACGAATAACTCCCTATTACCTTTTTTTCAAAGCACTACACATAATTTGTTGGACGTTTATGACCTTGCACGGGAATGGCTGTACGAATTCGTCCCACTACCAGATATAACAAAGGGGGATGAACAATAATTCCAGAACCGGGACCAGAACCCGGGACACCCAGCCCACGAGGAAGACGCGCTATAACAGAAAGACACTAGCAGTAGCAATATTAATAGAAATCTTAGTGGCATATTAAAAGCAATTTGGTAGTAAATTTGAATACAATTTAAAATGATAGTTCCATGATAATAAATTATTTTAAGACAAAAATGCGAAAATATTATAGATTACAGTAAAAATACAAATAAAGCATTTTATCTATACTTATAATAAAGCTCAATGTGTGTGTGTGTGCTGACGCTATACAGGCCAGACCGTTGGACCTATAGCTACCAAATTTGGTACATGCATACCTTGGAGGTCGAGAATGTGCCCCTTGGAGCCCGTTTTTCGAATTTTTAATTAGAATTTGAATTAATTAAAATTTAAGCGAAATTACGACGTTTTTCCGCTATAACTTCCGAAAATATTATTGCATAAACATGATTTTAAATCAATTTAAAGATTAAAAAATTAGCTTTCTAACGGTATAAGATGTTTAATTTATAACGTAAGCTTCTATTTTTAACGAATTTTTAAAGAAATATTTTAAGCGTGTTTTTAGCAGGTGACTGGATAAAATAAAAGAATGCCGAAAGTTCGAATAAAAAAAAATATCATCGCAAAATAAATCTAAAGAAATGCAACTTTTAACACGTGATTGGATAAAAAAAAAGAAATATAAAATGTGATATTTTCTAAAAAAATAAATGCAAAGCAAAGGATTCTATGATCGTTTGCAATATCTAAATAGTTACTTCAATAAATCTTCTTTACGGTAAACTTGATTGAATTTAGATAGGATATGCATTGGAATCCGACTTAATGGCATATTTATATTATCGTTTGCAATATCTGTATCATTAATTCAATATTTATGGTTTCTATAAAATCTGCAAAAGTATGTTAAAGGAAAAAAATTAGGTTTTATCACCTTGTTGCCATCATTTTGACGGAAGTTCAAAGTAAAAAAAATAATGAATAAAAAAACTATTATCGCAGATTAAATCTAAAGAAATGCAACTTTTAGCATGTAACTGGATAAAATAAAATAAATATAAAATGTGATATTTTCTTTAAAAAATGCAAGGCAAAGGATTCCATGACCGTTTGCAATATTTAAATCATTAATTCAATAAATTATCTTTATTTATACAGGATTGAATATATACAGGCATTCAAATTTCTTTCCAATGGCCAATTTGTAAAAGATTATTAATAGGCATTTATATTGTTTAACACTATTAATTTGATCTAAATGAAGTAAATAATTACATTTTATGTAGTTTGAGTCAAACAATGCATTTATGAATAATGAGTTTTATACTTTGCTCTGTGAGCCATATTTTACAAAATATTTTTATTAATATTTTAAATAAAAGTTGCTACATCAATCAGTCTTCTAAATCAATCATTAAAACTGACTTATTTATAAAATTAGAGAATATTATTAGGAAAAAGCATTCTTTTAGAACTTTTAGTCCATCATCTTAAAGAAAATATTAATTTCAGGCCAATCAATGCCCGGAGTTACTTCAAGGCTATTGAATATGTGATTTAATTAAAAATTTTAGAACCCATTACTCATGGCGAACCAGCTGGTCGCCAAAGGCGCCTAGTATTCAATAAAGAATTCTACTTTTGAAAGTTTGAAGAAAAGAAAAACAATTCATTTTTTAAATAAATTAGGATGAGAAATCAATATATGAAATAAAAAGATTTTGAATTCTTATTTGTCCAAGTTAGAATAAATAACTACTCTAACTTGCTCGTAAAATGCTTGTGGAAATGGAGTTTTAATATTGATTCAGAGTTTGCTTTCTTATATACTAGATTTCTGATATCTTGTACATTCATGTATTTCTGATAACAATATCTTAAAGGATTTTCAGAATTTTACGGTTAATTTACTTAAAATTCGATGCCATATCGATAGAGGTATTTTTTTGCGAAATAGAATAAATTTTGAAACGACATTTTCATAACAATGAATCCTTTTAAGACATGGATGCAAAAATTAGTTATTATACATAAAATTTCTACTTTTTAACATACTAACAAATTCGTGTTTATAAAAATAATTTTGTTTTTATGAAATGCATTTTTTCTAAAAGTATTCATCTTAAAAATCGCTGATTGGATTTCAATAGCTCTAGATCTACATTCTACTTAACAGAATGTTTCGAACTCAAAAGAGATTAGAGGATTTTGATTCAGCTTAGTTATATTAAAATCGCGTTGTAAACAAAACTAGGGACATATTGGAATGGGACCTCGTCATTTTGAACCGCATTCAGTTGACAATTACGACACCCGAGCTGGCATCCGACCTTTCCACACCACACCAGAAGGAAGACATTTAGCCTGACGGATTTAACTTGCAAAAGATCCTCTTACAAGACGGTTCTTCTATGGGATCGAGTCTAGAATATGAAACCCTCCGATTCCGAGACCAAGAACTTACCACTGCGCCACCGTGGTCCCCAAGAGATATTAGAGGAAGACTCATCATGTTTAGTAAGCTTAACACAATAATTATAAAACCCTGGAAACTTAAAAATAATACAAGAAATGATGGGCAAAATTTCTAGTCTTTTGTTTGAAGACTTTTTGAATCTTTGTGGGCCGTTGATTTCTTATGCAAAAATTGCATAGCATATGAGCATAAAAGTCAGTAGTAACAATAATACCAGTTTATAGTAATATGGTCACGGGAATAGTAATAATAGTATGGTCACAGATTTAGTAATATGGTCACGGGAAGATTGGTTGTAATTAAAATTAAAAGTAATTATAATGGTCAATTTATTGCCTACACATTGTCAACAATTTTTTGGCATAACATTTTGAGGCTTCAACAATTTTTGCCTTCACATTTCAAGTTTCAAATATTTATTGCCTTCAATTATGCAAAACCTTCTAATTAGAATATAATCATGTTCTCACAATGTAATAATAAACTAGATCTATGCATTGATACGATGCTACGGGAACGTCGTAAGACATTGATTTGTATACTCATTGAAATAATTGGAATACGTGCCATATATACAAATAGTAACTTCTACTTTGAATTTTCTTCTGTGAGGATTCTAATAATTCTAAAATATACTTTTATTTGTTCACTAAAAATTAGAATTTATTGCTACTTATAATACTACATTGCTTTGGTATAATATGCTATTGGTCATATTATACCAAATAATTCAAAATGAATCTAATGATTACTTCAGTCATCGACACAAATGCATTGAAAATGTGTACTTTGCTTCCCATGATTCCCAGGGGAGAACATACGCATGTATGTGCTCCCTAAATGCTTCTCATGCCCAAAATAATTGAATAACTCAAAGTACGCATTTGTAATTCACGTGCTTCTGTGACTCAGACATGCTTCAGAATGCATGGCATGAAATGGACTACTGCCTAGATTGTGTCCGCATAACCAAGGGAAGTCACATATAACATCTATGACGTATATATACAAGATTTTGAGCTTCCGTCTCCATTATGTATTAATCTTATCGATAAATTCTTTTTCATAAATAGTTACAGCCGTTTTTAATCGCTATAATTCATTTTGATACTCGTATTATAATGCAATCTTTTTAATATTGATTTGAAATTTTTCTCGACAATTCTTCGATTTAATCTTTTTAGATAAGATTAGAAGCTACTTCTAAGAATGTTTGTAGTTTTGAGGATTATAGGTATTATGTTCAAGAATGTTAGCACCAATAAGTTCGTTGCTCTTGCTGTATGCTACATTAGCTATATGCTGTCTCTTTTCTAAGTAAAGTTAATGAAATACAAAAGCTTTCACGATTTTCGAACGCTTTTCGAGACATATCTTAAAGCAAAACTTTAAAATTTCGTCTGCATTATAAGCTAATCTTATCGATAAATACTTTTTTCATTTAATAATTATTGCCCTTTGTAATCACTGTACTCATTTTAAAATAATCTTATATAGAACATAATTTTTATACAAGTAAAGTGTAAAGCTGATTAAACAAATTAAATAATAATATTTGCTGACCTAAAAAATAATAATGTATATTTTTTTACTCCAGATGCTAGCAATTTGTTAAAACAAGAGTCATAATTTTTGCTGATATATTGCAAAAATTAGCCTCAATCGACTCTCAAGATTATTTTTTTTTCTCCTTCAAATATTGATTATAACATTATAGTTGTAAACATCCTTCAAACCATTTAAAGATGATAATACAAGACATTTAATTTTTTACCAAATTGCTTCGATATTTTACCAATGCACTCCAAAAGCGAAATGGAAAGTTTAGTGGAAAATCAAATTAAACCAGAAGGAATACCAACATTCTCAGTAAACATTCTGATTGCTTATGGCGATAATGTACGACAAAACGAACTGCCTTCGTGCTAAAAATCATAAGCTAGATCTCAACAAAGGAATTATATTTGATTACTTAGAAAAGAGAAGTAATTTTTAAGATAAACTTCACAATGTCAATTACGTATACTGTAAACAGTTTCTTTGTTAGCATATACATTTCCATATCCCTTATTTTTTTACCGCAACTCGTTTCCATAAGCTTTTATGCAATTTGAAGAATTTCGTGTATATTTTGCGAATGATTTTTATTTTATTCATTGGCAGCTTAAAGCTCTGGGCTTTTTTGTGTGCAATAGTAAATTTATGACATTCAAATGCATTTAATATTTTTGGATCTTATTTACCAATTAAATTATTAGTTGATAAATCGTCAACTTTGTATCCTCTATGATGGAAGTTTAGAAAACAAAAATTTATAGTATATAATTCCCAATTGTGAAATATTAAATAATTATCACCATTGGTTATCATCTGATTCTATGGTAATTCTTATTATGTTTAATTTAAATTGAATACCACCTAAGTAATTGAATATTCAAGGTTCTTTTAACATTGAAATTTAGATTGTAAAGTGTAGTTAATGAAGTATTCAACTGTTTTGCTAATTGGCTATATTAATGCCCGAAAAAGCATTTAGTAACAATAAATTAATGAAATGGAAATAGATAAGCCCATTTTGCATCGAATAACATGTTGATAAAGAGAATGAAAATTAGCATTAAAAATTTTGAACTACTATATATTGTAACATAGTTATCGTCGCATACGATTTTCTTTGAATATTTTATATAAAATCTGAGAAATGAAAAAGAAAATGTAATCCAATAATGCATTTAGACATTGTTTTATCTTTCAAAAATGCGGGAGAGACACGCTATTAAATATCAGTACAAATTATTAAAACGTTTTTTAATTTCAATGCATCAAGGAAAAATAATTTTACAATGGCTGTTTAATAATGCTTTTTCAAAATTTAGAAAAATTAGGAATTTTTTTTTACTTCAATCTGTTTGATATCATTGAAAAAATAAGTAGAAAAAATTAAGATAATGATTAAATTATCAGGTGATGATATTTCCCAAAAATACTATTACCAAAAGTGATAAGTCCAAATGAAGTGTATAGATTTAACTTTTATTGAATTGAAATTGAAGGGAATGCTTAGAAATTCAGCTATTCTGAGTAAAGAAGATACATGAATGTTCCACTGTATTTATTTCCAAAAAAAAGACTTATGCCTTAGTCTGCAAAACTATTCTCGTTTTTCAGGCTGTGACTTGTCACAGTTTTATAAGTCTGCCGACAGTTATCTGCCAGAATTTTAAGCCAAGTGATCGTATCTTTTTTTTTTTTAATAACGCCAACTAAGACCAAGAATAAGACTTTACTGCCTCACACATCGCATTCACTTGCACATGTCCTTTCATACGGATAAGGATGTTGGGCACATTCATAAGCCTCAGAGATGAACAACAACCATGCCCAAACACGATACTCCCAGGTCTTGAGGAAGATGCGCTTCTCTTATTCCAGGAGGTCGGCTTACAGTTTTTAAAACTAATATTGTTATTTCAAAAGTTGCTGAAAATGCCAGCTAGAAACCTATTTTAATACGCCCCATCGCCAAGCATGCAAGCAAAGTCACCAAAGTAACAAGCTCAAAATTCAAAAAACGAAATATTAATACTCAAATTATTGATGAATATGTTAAAAAAACTACTCTGTTTGCCAACCCAGTAGATATATTTGAAGATTTTAAACAAATACTTTTATTTTGGCTTCATGAAATATATATCTTTTTAAATGTATAATCATATTCTTACTACGCAAATTGAAGACGTGTCTGAATTTTTCTTAAAAATAAACGCTTGTATATAGTCACAATAATGTCATAATATTGTTGTGACTTGTGGCACTTTATAAGCCCGCTGATAGTTATATGTCAGCTATTTAAGCCAAGTGAGAAATTCCTGCTTTTTCAGTGGCTCCAACTAGAGCCAAGATAAGATTTCCCAGGTAACACAGTTTTTTGCACTATATTGTACACTATTGTGCGATATTATATTATTTTGTACCATATTTCACAATATTAAACAATATTGAGAATATTGATCAATAGCATAAGAGAATATTGACCAATGGCACAAAATATTGTACAATATTTGTGTGATACTAGAGTTAGCTACTGCATGCATCACATTCGATTGCATAACCCGGTTTTACAGGTGGGCACATTGACACATATCACAGACAGAACACGGAAGAAGAAAAACCCTGGAGGGAGCAGGGGGCGAACCCAGGATACCCAAATCACGGGGATGAAGTACTACCTCCATGCCATGATGTCAGAATTTGAAAAGCATTGTGATTAAATTTAAATTACAGCATAGTTCGATTTGAATAACTCTAGATATATGTAGTATAAGTGAAAATAGAAAATAAAGTTTAACCATTCCAAATCTTATTCCCTTCCAAAAAGCTTCAATTTTTTCAAAAATCTCTGCCAGTGTAAAAATATAAATACTTTTAAAACACAAGCAATTTATTCCTCAAGGATAAGAAAGTATTTACATTAAATAGCTGCTCTTCTGTAGAATAAATGCGACGAAAGTATGTGTTTGAAATATGTTATGTTTGAAATATGTTATGTTTGAAATTTAGTATTCCTTCAGAGTATTTCCAAAATAGAATGCCTAACTAATGATCAAAATATCTCATATATTAAAGACAACAACTCTAAACAAAATTCTAAAATCAAATCCTCCAGGATTCTATCAAATACATTTTTATGTTAAATAAATGTCATTAAAACTTCATTTATATTCCCGCTAACCGAACAATTCGCATCTACCGAGCGAACAAACATGACAGACATGCACCTCTTCGGAATCTTATTAAAAGACCTCCAGCGCAAAACAGCAGTCATTTCAAAAGACATCTTCTTATGAAACTGATGAATATGTATATTCTGCCGGCAAAAGGTAAGAAGCAGACACCGAATTCATCTCTGCTTTAACAAATTTAAAATTCTCCCAAGATCTGCCCTCCTAACTGACATGCCGATTATTTGGTACAACCAACTTGAAGAGCTTCTTTAAAGATCCGGTGCATCAACTTTAGTTGGAGGAGTTTGGCAGCAGCAGTTTCGCCAATTACGCAAAACTGGGACATGAATTTATCCCTTATTAGTGACATTCTAACAATCGCTTCTGCAGTAAGCCGATTTCGGGCAGCATTCAGTTCTCGATGGCGCTCTTTTAAGACGCTCTAATTAGTATGTAATTAGCGTAATTATGTCTTCCTGTACTTTAAAATAAAAGGTATAAAAGTTTTGCAGAGACTTTTCTGCCACGACGGATTAAGGAAGGAGTATTTTCCCGAAGCTTAAAACTTTCCCCTGTTCCAATCAGGAAGAGTTGAGTCGAGGGTGTAAGAGAGGGTGGAATATAAAAGTTGGGGACGTCTTCTTCACGGAGGATGACTGTGAGCAATTTTAGGCGAGGCGTGTATTAATTGGAGAGAGGATGTATGAAAAGCAAAAATTAAGATTAAGCAAAGCCAAGAAGGTAGAAGATGCGGTTGCTTGAGGTTACTGTCATGATGACTTCATAGCGGAGAAAATTAACAATGTTTCACTATGTTTGACATTTTAGAAATCTTACAAAACGCAAAACATTTTAAAACGATATCCTGATAATTGGCATAAACAAGACTTTGTTTTATATTAATAATTCAAGTAAGTTTAAAGACGTTTGACGATTGTTACAAACAGTATTTTAATCTTTAATTTACAATGCAAATTGAAAAAAAAATACATGTCTACTTCGTAATGAACCTGTATGAGCAATTTAATATATTTGTTGATTTGAGGATCATGAAAATATGAAATGCTGACTGAGTCAAACATCCTTCATATAAGTGAATCATAGACTTACAACTAAATTTTGGATTAATTATTGGAAGAAAATATATTGGATTTTAAATTTTTAAAAACGGTTCTGTTTTTGAAATGGTAACTCATGAGCAGCTGAAAACTCGCAATTCTCTTCTTTAATTTGTCCAGAATAATATTTTCAATATTTGTCTGTATGTAATAAAATTACATGCATTTACGGACTTCATCAACATTATTTTCTAGTTGAAATTCCTTTTTATTCTTACAAGACAATATCGCTATCAAAATAATTAACTTATCAATAAAACTATAAAATACGCATAAAGTGCGCCTTGCTCAATAATTTTGGATATTGTGCAGTATTTTGTTCAATGTAAATGCAAGTCCCTCCCCAATGTCATTATAAACGACTAGTATATTAATAGGAAAAACTTTTTTTATTGATATTGGTTGAAAACGTTTTGTCGATGACTGAAATTTGAAATTTATTTGATAAAATAAGAACAAAATTTATTTAAAATGAATTGAATCATTAGATAAACGAAAATAGAATAGCGCTACGATAAGAGATTAATTCTTTCTTACATACACTCGATTGGTTCATAATAACAATATCTAAGATATCGTCTTTGCATCTTATACCCAGCATTT
>JAPMOQ010061706.1:292256-306506 GCA_026543055.1 Argiope trifasciata | reverse complement strand
AATTTATTTTTCTGAAAATAATTTCAATTTATATTATCTGTTTCATGAAAACTTCCATCTCTTTAAACTTGTTGTATTTTATTATTTCAAATATCATAAAAAGTAATCTACTCTATGCAAAAAAAAAATAAAAAAAAAAAAAAAAAAACATAATTTGGATTGTAATATTAAACAGGTTTTTTAATTACTGTGGTCTTAATATTAGAGAGCACTTTCATTACGAATATTTGTATACAATGTTGAAAGCGAATTTACATCTTACGATAACGATTAAAAAAAAAAGAAAAAAAAAAAGAATAGAATTATTTTTTGTAACTGGTATGACGCGTAAATATATGATGTATTATTATTATTTTATTTATTTTAAAATAAAATTATTAATGTACGGAATCTTTTTTTAACAAATTCTGAGATCTGTAAATTTGCTTCCTACGTAGAAAATTTTCTACTAAACTTTTGGAAAACGAAACTGGTTTGTATTCGCGCCTGTACCGAAACTTCAAATGAGCGTAACGAAACATACACAATTCGCTGTAAATAATACTTTACTGCGCCTATTGCATCACTCCAGTAGTTGCTTCAAGGAACTGCGATGACTAGTAGGGAAAGAAAAGGGAGGGAGATGGAAGACGATTGGAGGAAAATGTAAACAAATCGGTAGTGTTAGCGGCCATAGAAATGAAATGTTCTGTTAATTGACGAATAACTTACGATTTCTGACAAAAAGAAGTTTATTTTAAATAAAGTGTTTAATCTTTTTAATTTTATTTACTTCCAAAATGCAAGCTATACATAGAAAAATGGTACTAGCAAAAGATTATAACAGTGATGATCAGCTATATTTGTTTTTAAATGAAAGGCGAAAAAAGAAAATCTCATTATTATGGGTATTTATTTTTTTAGGTTGCGTCCTTTGTTTCCTTAGCTTTGCTTACTGGTATTCTAATAAATATACAGTAATTTACTTCTGTGGAACTAAAACTAACATTTCTCCCATGTGTTCAGAAGTATCTGATGCTCACAAATTTGACTGTCACCCAGACAAAAATGTTTCTGAAAAAAGTTGTCTACAACGAGGCTGCTGTTATCAAACAAATTCGAAAACGACATTCGATAAATCACTTTCTCTTGGTGTTCCATATTGTTTCTATCCTTCCGATTATGATGGTTATTCCGTCTCTAATTTAACATGCGATGAAAGACATATCAAAGCAGATTTAAAAAGAACATCTACATCAGGATTTCCAAATGATATCCTAAATTTACACCTTTTAATTTCTTTGATTGATGACTATACAGTAAGAATTAAGGTAAGTAAACCACCCACTTTACTAAAGCTTATAACCATTACTACATAAATATTTGCAATTTTATTTTTAATAAAAATAGTTTTACATAATTCATTTTTGTTTGCAATACATTTCTATTAATTCAACTAATATATTTTATTTCAGAATTTGACAACTACTTAAATAATCTTTATACATAAAGTATCTCATGGGACTATGCCAATCCAAAAAATAAAAATTATCTTGTACATAAATTCCTCTAGAGTCAGTGAAATTTGATTGAAACATATAATAGAAAACATAATAATAATTTTTCAGTTAGAAGATTAAAGAAAAAAGCTAGCCATCTTGGTTGATCTATTGGTTCATCAGCATTAGTTGTGTTTAATTTCAACTAACAAAACAACTTTAATTTTTTTTAATTACAAAACTTGATTATTCACATATTTGCTTTGGATTGGCTGAATTTCTGTATCTTGGGTACAAAACGTGATACCCTTGCTTCTTTCAACAAAGTACTTTTTGGCATCAAATTGCATTAGGCATTAAAATTAGACTTAATATAAGTTATTCTATTGATAAACCTTCCTAATGATGTGATGTTACAGTGCCATTAAAAACAACTATCTGGCTTGTCTATCTTTTAATTGTGCATAGTTTTTTATTTTATTGCATCCTCAACATTTTTATAACTGATGTAAATTAGACACAGAATAAACAAATCTATATTCTTTGGCTTTCAAAAATGGAAGAAAAGTGTGATGGAAATGTTTGATGGAAACAATGAAATTAGTTTAATTTTGTTGCAACAGTAAAAAGTACTGTTGGAAATTATGCAAAAACTATTATTGTTAAAAAGATTTTTTATTTATTTTAGGTGGTATATATCTTGCTTTTATAAAATTGTGTTTCTAGAAATTATCAGAGGCAGAATTCAGCATTTTGCTGAATTTTTAATGAACCACATTTTTAAAAAATCACTTGGTGACATATACATTCCCATTCTCCCAAGTGAACTTCAACATTACCTTCCTAGACCCCCTTACCTAGATTTTATTAAGAATTTTTTTATATAATGCTATGAATTGAAAACTGCTAATTGGTTTCCCTACAATTCTTCTGTATAAAAAATATTTCATTGTTCTTGATATTCCATAATTTAGTTTATTTATTCATTTAAATATTAAATCTTAGCTAAAACAAAGTTGCAATTAAAAAAAATGGTATTGAATATGTAATGATTTAATTTTTTGAAATAAATGTAAAAACTGCTATTTGAATTTTAAATAAGCTGCAGAATCTGTTTCTTTTATTATAAATGAGTACCTGCAAATTTTTTTATTTCCAAGTTTATTTTTTATTTTCTCTGTGTGAAAAGTTAGCTGCCAGTAAATTGGTGTATACAAAAAATCTAAATCCTCGTAAAATTTTACATATAACTAGTTATATTGAATTTGAATATAATAGCTTTATTTTCTTGTCTGTTCGTTTTATGATGTTTTAATAACCCTGCTTTTAAAAAATAGATTTGGTATTTTAATCCAAAGCCAGAAATCAAAAATAATCAAGCTTTGGGATTTTAATGGTAAATTGTTGCAATTTTGCTCAATTATGTCATGTTCTTCAATTATAATTTTTACCTTTCTTGTTATTTTTATATTGGACACAGAGCATTGGATATGTAAAAAAAATCATTATATTGTTTTCAGAATATTTAAATATCTTATAAGATCATTACCATTCCATTTATTAAATAAAGGTTTATGGAATGTACGACATTTTCAAGCATTTCTGTTATTCGGTTTTTTTGTTTTGTTTTTGAAAAAGCACTAAAGATTTATAATAAAGACTCAATGAATTGATATAATCATAAAAGAAGTCAGATAGGAAGGAAAAGAAAAAGGAAAATGTTATTCACTGTAGAAATAATAGAACGATATTAGTATTGATAGAAATTCAATTCATTATGAATGTTATATTCTAAAAATAACAGTAATATTATTTTTGACTTGAATATTTATTGTTATATGATAAGTAAGGAAATTACACTGCTGTTAAAAATTCCTGAATATCCACTTCCCATATATTATGCTCCCAGCATGAATAGATAAAAAAGAAATGTAGATTTGCACCATTTATTTTGAAACTAATTTTTCAAGTGCTTGCTACTAATGATCATAAATCAATCATAAAATAATGTTGTGCAATAATGTTTTAATAAGTAAGGATATAGAATAACATATTTCATTTCAGATTACAGATGCAGATGCTACTCGTTTTGAAGTACCTATACCTCTTAATGATGGACTAAAAAGTTTAGATAAACCATATTATAATGTGACTGTTGATACTGAAACAAGTCAACTTACCATTACCAGAAAGGAAACTGAAACCATTATGTAAGAAAACATATTATTAATTAATTTAGAGTGCTGATTTCTCAATTTTCGATAACTAAATCAGTTATTCTCAAAGACAGTTATTTTATCCTAGTTTCAGTTTAAAAATATTTTATTGGAAATATTATAATGATTTAGTTAATTCCAATCCTTGGCTACATTTAAATGAAAGTTATCCGTATCATCTATAAATACCAAATCATAGAAGGTTAGATTCGTTATGACAATTTATTAACATTAACTTTGAAATGAAGAACAATCTTGATGTGTTAGTTGCTGACAAAATTATGTGCAGTTTTCTTCAATTTCTCTTACATGATCTACTGCACTCTTTCCCCCTCTCATCCATTCAGATATGCATTTCTTGTGTACTTAATGAATTATTGGCATACTTCATGTTAACTATACTCTAATTCTTTTGTAAAACAAACCCATCTTCTTGCACCCCTAGTCTTTCTTACCTCACCTGCATTTATTAGCCCACCATTTTAAGTAATGCAATGGAAATTAGAATGAGTTATAAATTGTACTTTGCACTTGATGCAATATCAATCTTGACATATTTCACTTAGATAGTTTGATGTTGAGTGGTCAGATTTATGTTTCTTGGACTAATAATAAAATATTGACTTTACAGTTATGTCTTCAACCATATTCAAAGACATAGCTATATCTCAAACATATTCCTGTATAAGATGCATTGACTTCGTTTTAAAGCATTTAAATAAATAATAATATATCTAGCAATGACTTTGAGAAATGTATTTTTTATGTATGTGTGTGTCTATAGCAGTTAATGATTTATTTAGGAACACAATAGATAAGAAAAACTGTTGTACCATTTTGAAGAGGATTGTAGAATTCATTGGGAACAAACCAGTAAACTGGAGCAGTTCAACTCATAATTATTATATTTTGAAAAATATGTATTCTCTCTCTCTCTCTGTGTGTGTGTGTGACTGATACTATATGTTGCATGATAATAATATGATATAATAAAAATCTTTATTCGTAAAAATAAACACTCTTATGAAATACATGAGATGCAGTAAAAAATGAACTGGTTACCAACCAGCAGAAATTGCAGGATATATAGCTGCAGGGTTAAATAATATCTAGATACTAAAGATTAAATACTCATATTTTTTTAATTCATGCATAATTGCTATTTTTATTGTAAACTTTTTTTATTAAGTAATATTTTGTTTTAAAATTCAGTAAAGAAAAATATTAAAATATCATAAGTGGCTTTTGTTTATGAATCATTATCAAAATAGTAACATTTATAACAAATGAACTGACGTGTTAGCTCATATTTAATTTCCTTTTTTTTGCTATTTTGAAAAAGTTATTGATTTGTAACTTATTTTCTAAAATTATAATTATTAAAATTAAGTTAACACATTAGTAGTTAAAACAGTATAATTTTTATTTAGGTCCATGAAACATTTAAACAGCATCATCTTATAAAGTTTTCATTTAATTATTTTTAAATGAATTTTGTATTTACTTTTTCTATTCATCAGTTAATTATATAATGTTTTAGTTTGTACTTGTGTCAACAGGTTCTTTAATTTTGTACTTATTTGTTAGTTCTTTCATTTTTGTACAAATATCCAATATTTATATTTTAAGTGATAAATGAAAGGAGTTTATGAATTTTAAATATTACTGTTTGTATATTATTTGCTTAGTTTATTGAGAACAACATACTTATATAATTATATTTTTTCTCTCTATAGATTTAAGACAAAATTATCACAGCTTGTTTATTCTGATCAGTTTCTACAATTATCATCGTATCTTCCAAGTCCATACCTTTATGGAATTGGGGAAACTTCTGGCAAGTTCCTTAGAAATTTAAATTGGACCAGAACTACTCTTTTTAATAGCGACCGTGCACCAACAGTAAGACTGTTTATAGTTTGTAAAATATTTTATTATTTATATTCAGGTTCTCAACATGTATTTTATGAATATTTTTGCTTTCTTGAATTTATGCTATTTTGAACATACTACATTTGAGTTTAGATGCTGATACTGTTCTCAGTTGTAATGCTTTTGAGTTGTTATGCATAATAAAAATCTTATTTTTGCACCATAATAATTATATTTCCAACCTTTTTTTGTATTTCCAATAATTTGCAGTTTGTATCATACCTATTGAAGGAAAATATAATGCATTAATTTATATTAATAGACTAGGTTCATTAATCCTTTTAACTAGAAATTTTCAAACTTAAATTTGATTCCACCTAACTGATGATAAAAACGACTTTTATCCTTAAAGAAAAGCATTTTAAATTGATATTATTCAGTTATATCAGTAAATAAAACTTTTACTATGTAATAAAATGAAAATACTGGCTGATTATAGATAATCGAAAATATTAGTTGTTAATGAGAGAATTCATGCAATGAATTAGTCTTCCAATGTGTTATGTATTATCTTCAATCATTTCAAACAAAAACTGAGTTGATTGTAGTGGCACTGCACTTTACCTTGCTAAATTCATCGAAATACCTACTACACATTTCAGAATTTACATCAGAATGCAACTGGTATACATGGTGTATCCAGTATGGCATTGTCAAGATTTCAATTTAAGTTATTTTGATATTTGAATTGATTTTTACGTAATGAAAATAAAAATAATTGGAGGGATATAACTTTTGAATTCTGTCAAAAAATTTATTAAAATATATGTGTGAAAATTGTACTGCTAAAAATAAGGTATTAATAAAAATGCACCGTGGTTTGATTACCCTTGATCTAAATAAAGTAATAATCAAATTCCTAATTTTATTTTGATTTGATGTTAGATTCTGAAAATTTGGTTTCCTAAAGTGAACCAATCAAACTTTTTGAATTAAAACTATTCTCAGGAAAGTTAGGAGTTTAAAAAAATAAAAATTGTGAATTTTAAGCATTATTGTCTACTTAAGGCATATACTATTATAGTAATGTTTCAGAAATTATGCAGTGCATAAAGAAATTGAAAATTAGGTTTTATGTGAATTTTTGAAGCAATTTTTACATGTTTTTATTTAATTTGATTCATTTAATATTTTTTTAATAAAATTGTTGATTGGTTTGGCCACTTTTTATGTGTTAGGCTTTTGAAATTTTTGAAAATTATGTGTTCCTGATAACTATCCAATATTTAACCAGCTACAAATTAACTGTTCAGCCATCCTTTCAAAAGTAGTTGTAAGTTATTTTACAAGAACATGAAATAAAAATTAAAAAATTTCAATTGAAGTTTGGTTTGCTAATGAATATATATTTTAAAAGCAAAAATGTTTTAAGCTAGAAAAAAAAAATCCTTTCAAGTTAAAAATTGAAACTTATTGACAGAATTTTACAATGGGAAAACTGATTTATATTTATTATAGAATATATTAAAGTAACTTAGTCTTCTTGTGCTTTAAAGTATATTCTTTATGATTGTGTTTTTGATTTCTAGATTTTTAGAACTATTTTTCAATTATTATAATAACTACGAAGAGCCCCTCCCTATCTTACCAAAATAATCAGGGTCGTATGAATGATAGTCATCTTAAAATTATGGAAACAGTGAGTTATCACTAGCTATAGCCTAATTTCTTTTTACAGGAAGTAAACCCCATCACCACATAACTTGCTTCACTCTATTTCTATATCTCTGAGAAATTAAAACCTGGTTTTTTTTTTGTTTTTTTTATCCAATGGCTTTTTATCCACCAACTAAGCACATTAACCTTGTGATGGGAGAATCAATAATAATTTTTAATTTGCCTCCAAAATAATAATTGGATTTTTTTTATAAACATATACAATCTGCTTCACATAATGCACTTAAAATAGATTCACAATTCATTCCCAAGATACTGCAACGAGGTTTTGTTTTAAAATCGTTTAAAATTCCTTATTAAAATTGGTATCACAGAATATCTGAATATGCTATTGGCGATGCACAAAATTCAAATCTGTAATGTTCAACAAAAATATTATAATACTTTTGGAAGATGGCATTTTTTTTTTCAAGAAAAATTCATCATACTGTGTATTTTTTTTAAATAATGCTAAATTCCTGTTTATCGTGAATAATAGAAGTTTTCTATGTTTAATTTATGGATTTTACAAATAGTTGATTTATATTTTATAGACTAACTTCCCAACTTATGGAAGTCATCCATTTTATTTATCATTAGAAGAAGATGGAAATGCTAATGGACTGTTCTTGTTCAATAGCAATGCTATGGGTAAGTTGTTTTTTTAATAATTGATATTAACATTAACTATCTCTTTTACATGGTACCAGAATAATCACAATATATTTAAAACTTATGTATAGTTCCTGTATTGATTAATGTTACAAACAAGCAATGTGAAATAAGAAATAAATGAATGACAAATATATACAAATAGTTTTAAAGCAGCAGTCAAGTAAATCTATATCTTAACATTTGCTAATATTAAAACTGTATCATGTATATATTTGCTGGCATTCTACCTTTAGATCTAGATATCAAATTTAATATAGATATACTTTGGAAGATGAAAATATGCAACTTGGAGTGGTCTTTTGATGGATTAAAAATTAGTCAAAACTATAATGCTTTTTCACTTATGTTTTAAAAAATATTTTGAAACAAAAATTTTTATATTTTGTTAAAATTAAAAAAAAGGCTTTTAATGATTCTAGTTTAACTGTTATTAAAGTGTTTTTTTTTTGCATTAATTTTTTTCTTTTTTTACTTTAACAATATATTGTATTTCTCTGAAATTTTAACCACTTTTATTTTTACATAAAATTTTTAAATGCATGATTTTCTACCATTGTTGAAAGCTAAAGAAGGTATATGTTTAATACCTGTGAAATGTGCAAGAGAAATAAAATTAAGTTACAGAAATGCAAATATTGGAATATAAATTGAATATTTCTTTTTGATGGTGCTAAAATATTATATGATCAATCTCAACCTAGATTCATATACATAATGAAACATTTAAAATATGAAAGTCTAACAATCTGGCATTATTATCTAACAATTTGATTCTTAGAAATAAATTAATAGAATCTTAAGTATCAAAGACAATCAACGTTCCTGATAAAGCTGGATATCAAAAGCAGATAGTAAATAAAATATGACATGAATCTAATTTAAAAAGTGACAAAAATCTATTTCTGATATTTTGAAAACTATATTCAATCATTTATGTGCAATACATTGAATAAAAATCTTTTAATCTCTAATATGTTATTTTAATATGTTACATACTTTTAGGGAAAGGAAATAGGCAAAAAGTTTTAAGAATTTTTCTTATTATTGTCATAATCTAAATTTGAATTTTTATTATTGTTATACTGATATTGTTAAAAGAAATGCTCTTTTTTTAAGCTATTTAAAAATATTCTTTGTTAAATTTGAGATCAAATAATGCTGAAGTTAAAATAAGAAAACTGAAAGAGGAAAAAAATAGCCAAGTGAAACAAGTTCAGACCTTATGTAGGTTTAAGTGAGAATTTAGATGCTGAGGTAGCATTTGGGTTTTAGCATGTATGAGCATAAAAAAAGAACCATCCTCTCTACTCAGAAGTTAAAGTAAAATTCAGATTCAAGTCATTATAAGATAATTAATTTTAAGAATTCATTTAAATTATTGTACACATACAGGGATAACAAAATTTTCAAAATAAATTTTAGATTTTTATTAGTTTATCTTGATTTGGATATTTTTTTTCTACAAAAGTTTTGGAACAAGAATTGAATTCCCTTTACTAACAGTTACTTGTTTAGGATTTCCTTTTTCTTTACCTTACCATTATTAATTTAAAGTAACTGATTGCTAATTTTTTTAATCATATGATTCAATAAATATAGTAAAGTATTAAGTATAATGTAAAGTTTTTAAAATCTTAAGTGGAGCATTTCTAATTTTTCTACTTAATTTCATTTTTTTAACATTTTTTTTCCCATGGTTAGATGTAATTTTGCAACCAACTCCTGCTATAACTTTTAGACCGATTGGCGGAATTTTGGATTTCTTTATAATGTTGGGACCTTCTCCAGCTAATGTTGTTCAGCAATATACAAATATAGTTGGAAGAACTTTCATGCCTCCTTATTGGAGCTTGGGATTTCATTTGTGTCGCTTTGGATATGGATCTCTGGACAAAACTAATGAAACTTTACAACGCAACCTTGATGCTGGTATTAATGTGGTAAATATGTTACTCTTAGTATTAATTGTTTTTAATAATTTTTTATCTGTTTAAACCAAATAATTACTAGTTCTTGTGAGTTAAATAAATCCCATTGCCAAATTTTTAACGTAACCACATACCATTAATGCTTATCCTTAGCTTTGCATCATTGGTGATCGTAGGCAATAGACTAATATAACACCTTAAGTGATTTTTATGGACCATTTATTTCTGGAATGTAGTTAACACACAAATATTCAATGTGTTTCTATTTTTCAAAAGATAATGCTTGGTATTTTTGAGTTAACTGCATCCAATTGCCAAATATTTGGCCTAACCACATGCTATTATGCTTTATGCTTAACTATGCATGCTTGGCAAACCTAAACAATAGATTAATCTGGTACTTTAAGTGATTTTTTTTTATGGGTCATGCATTTCTGAAGGGCAGTTAATGCACAAATGCTTAATATTTCCGGGCTACCATACTGTCTATAAATTACGATAACCTTAATGATGATGAGGAAATCTTTCAAATACTCTACAGCTCTTAATTATTCAAATGTTGCTTGCTCTGTATATGGTCATCTAGATATTAAATTTGCAATGTTACTTAGATTAATAGGTGATGGTTAAAAGTTTTTCAAAACTTTAATTAAAACTTAATCAAGCTTTTAATATTTTCTCTCTGTATCATATTATTGCTTAAAATTAATTTTTAAACAACATACAAATTCAAAATAATTTTCAATAATAGCAATTTTATTTTTATATAATTTTCCTCATTGATTTCTATAAATATTTGATAAAGGCTCAAGGCATATTTTACAAAAATTTATTTTCTATGTATGACTAGATTCATGCTTGCATGTATTTCAACAGTATTAATGCATGCAATATTAAATGAATGCTCATTATTATTGCTGCATTATTTCTATTAGATTGTAAAAAATGAAATTCAAACTTTATAATTTCTCCTATTTCAGACTAGAAATTAGAATCTTCTCTTTTTCTCTCTTTGTGTGTGTGTGAGGGAGAGAGAGATTGTTCTAAGAATAACCTTTTGGACTTACATTTCTGTTGGGAACATGGCATTTTCTCTTCTAATTTAAAGCTTATATCAATGTATAAAACATTAGTAGATTAATTTTTTTATATCTGTTTGGCACAATTTCCATTTATATTAAAATGCAATTAATCATTTGGTAGATGTATAGGAAAAGCAATCCAAGATAATGGATACTGAAAAATGATTCTTTAATCCACACACCCCCCCCCCAAAAAAAAAAGAAAACAGCCAATACATGGACTTAAAAAAACATTTACAATGGCTGGTAACATAAGCTAACAGAAATAAAAAATAATACTAAAAATCTATCTAGAGAACTTGCTCTATGATCAGAATTCCTTAATGATTTTTTTTATCAAGAAAGTATTATTTTTTTTTAATTGTTTAGTTCTAAAGGTTGAAGTAACCTATTCTATCATAGGATTATTCATTCAAAAATATATTTTAGCCGTAATTCTTATCACCCTAACTTAGTAATAAATGTTGGGTCAATACAGATGGAATAGCTTTAAACACTCATTTAAATGCTGTTCCATCTGTAACAATTTAAAAGAATAATAGAATTTCATGATAACGACTGGGGCCTGCTAAAAGAGATATAGCTATTTCTTATTATTATGGTCAGTGCTACTGTTTCTATTAGATTTCATGCTTTTCAGAAATTTGTGAAGCATTTTATGTTTTAATAAATAAAGTTTTGTTTTTGTTGTTTTGTGATTCATATATGATTCATTATTGTTCATTATTAGGATGTTCAGTGGAATGACATTGATTATATGAATAAAAATAAAGATTTTACTTATGATGAAGATAAATTTGCTGCCTTACCTGACTTCGTAGAATATTTACACAGTAGAGGAATGCATTATGTGATTATGACAGTAAGTTTTTTTCACACTAATTTTGATGAAAATATTTTTAATGAAATTTTTTTATTCAGTTTAATTGCAACTCATTGAAGAGAAATAATTCATTCTCCTCATTAATATTTTGTAATAATTTTTCTTTGTAATAATTATTTTGTTTGTGTTGATTTAATTTTAATGAGATTATAAAATTTATATTAGATTTAATGCATTTTTTAGCATTAGATATTAGCTTAAAATTATTTTCATTAATTAATTCTGGAGGTCTATTTCCATTTAATACTAAAAGCATATTAAACTTCATTATTAATTTATATAAAGCTAGTAGCAACTATTAAAAAACAGATAAAATAAAATAAAATGAAAAAATTCTGCATTTTTTAAAGTTAAAAAAAGTATTTTATAGCATTTTACTTGCATGTGAATTTCTAACCTAGAATCTTTTTTTTTGTTGTGAGGATCCTGGTATTAGTAGTTCAGAGGAAGCTGGCTCATATCCTCCTTATGATGATGGAGTTCAGGATGATATTTTCATAAAAAATCCAAATGGTACCCAATTTGTTGGAAAAGTAAGTTGCCATTATGAACTTGATTTCATACATATTTGTTTTGGCATGATACTATTGTGGAAAATTACAAACATCTATAACAAAATTAATGTCTTAAAATAATATTATTTGTTATACTATTGACATAATTAATAATAATTATTATTATGTCAAATAATAATATTATTAATAAATATTAGTTTTTCTGAAGATTCTCTAATTTGTGCTATGCTTAAAAGTTTAATAAAATAATGTGTATGCTCATGATTGAGTTATTAAAAAAATAAAATAGACAAATTAGCATGTCAAAATTTTATTTAAGATATTTTCAAAATAATTTTTTTTTTTTTATTCTATTCAATTTACAGAGATCTTGCATTTAAATTTCTTTTAAGTTTAAATCAATATCAATTCATTTTAACTTTAACTTTTAATTGAATTTCAGAAAATCAGGTTGAAAATTTAAAAAAAACACATTTTTATATGTTGGTGTTTTATTTTCTCCTCCTTTATTATTAGCCAGAACATTTAGATTACATTAAAAGTATTTGTAATTTTTTTTAACATTTTATTTAAAATAACTTTATTTAATATGCTTTTATATACAACTTACTGAAATCAATTGTTTAAAAAATATTCCTTAATTAAATATGCATTATTAATATTTGTTAGTTTAAAAAATATTAATGTCTTTAAAAATCGCATAAAAATACCTATCTTTGAAAAATAGGATGTTGCAAGAAAACTTTCAAATTTCATTACCTGAGGTTTTATAGATATTTATCTAACCTTAATGCTATTGTTACTTTGTCATTTATACTTTATGTTGAATTTCCAGTAGATGGTCTCAATTCAATCTTTTGATCTGCTATTCATTGGAAGTTGATTTACATCAACTCCTTTAACTTGAAATTTCGCTTTCTTACAGTCGTACAATGAATTTTTTTAAAATCTTTTATGCAATATATTTAGCAATGCATGCAAAATTTTAATTACAATTTATTCTATTTACTATCTACATATATTTTTATGACCATATTTCAATGGAGCTAGCAAGTTATAGGATTAGTTTAATGTTTAAAAATTTCTCCTTTCATGTTAAAATTCAAATATTAGGAGAGTTGTCAATGCAAAACTTAATAAATAGAAAGGTATTGATTACCCATGAAAAATTCAAGTGAAACTTTTAACATTCAGCAACCTTAGAAAAATAGCTGGGCATCTGCTAATAGAAAAATAAATTGATATTATGTCTTGAAAATTACTATGGAGTAGTCTTTAGTTTCATCCAGAAAAAGAAACATATTATTCCACTAATGCACTGCCACAACAGCAGCCAAAAGTTATTTTTTTTTAAATAAAAGCTATATATAAAATAATAGTTGTTGACCCCATATATAGTAGTGGTAACCAGTAAATTTTTTATTTTATACAACTATCAGCTTTAATAAAATGAATTTATGGCCAATAAAGGTAGAAAGTCGTATAATTGGTTTCTTAATTATTTTTCCTTATACAATTTCTTTACAAATATAAATTACATAAAATTGAAGTAACAACAACAAAAAAAAAACCCACCAATATTTAGTTGAGAATGGTTGTGATCATATAAAACGGCAAAATTGTGCTGCTGTAACTATTGTTAGAAACAATATTAATACTGTTAGAGAATGAGGAAATAAAAGTAACTTTTAAAAGGTTTGTTACATATTGACTTTTGACAATCTTTAACTTTTTTTTACTATTTAATTCTTTATAGGTATGGACTAATGGAGGAACTGTTTTTCCAGATTTTAGTCACCCTAAAACTGATTCTTATTGGTCAAAACAACTTGCTAAATTTCACAACATAGTAGAATATGATGGTCTTTGGATTGTAAGTATTATT
>JAPMOQ010061706.1:245885-263188 GCA_026543055.1 Argiope trifasciata | reverse complement strand
TGTAGCTTTACAAAACGATTAACGCAAGATAGATAGTTTTATGATGAGCTCTGTTGGGTGCTGATCAGGTGCCGCGTAAGTGATCTCTGAGCTTTTCAACTTAGGCGAAAAAATAGAAATTACAGGAAACTGAGAATTTTATTAATCCGTCCAATAGGAACTGAGATACGCCTGATTGGTCTGAGAATCTTTTCAGCCCGCATCCTGGGTAGTATAGAGGAGCCAAACTTTTATTGAATTCTGTACCAGTCATGTAATAGGAGTATGTAGTTAGCAGCTGGATATAGCTAAAGTGAGGAGACAGTGGAGAATTTCAGCTTTTTGGTGAGACCGTAGAGAGAAGCTATAAGGATTTCCTCTTCTGCTGAATTCTGTCTGGCCGCTTTGTGTGCTGTGGCCGGTTACTATATATGGGCTACTGTTTTCTGTAGTGTGCTGCCTTGTGTTCATCTCGGCTGTGTATATTTTTTGTCTGTGTACTCGTGTCTTTTGTGTAAATAAGCATCTTCGTTGTTTTCTACTAAAGGACGGTTTATTTCTGCATCGGATGTCAAATCTAAAAAGAACCCCGATGGAGGAAGTAAATCAATAACAATTTGGTGTCAGTAGGAGGATTAGATTGGTCTGTGTTCGTTGTCAGAGTAATAGATGAAATGAAGAGGACTCTGTGAAGCCTAACTAGCCGTTCAGCGAAAGGAGATATGCGATACAAAAAATGAATTCCAGCTAAGAAGTGAATGCTGGAAAAGAAGAAATAAACGTCATACCAAAAAAAGTTTTGAAAGAAATGGAAGCCTTTACTAAAAAAATGAAAAGCTATCTGAGTGAATTAAAGGAAGACCTTTCGTCGATGCTAGAAGCTTTAGAAGATCAAGTTAATAAAACTGAAGAAGTCCAAGATATCACAGAAGAAATTGAAGTAAACTGTGAGATCCAAGAAGAAGAAAAAAGGTCGAACATCGAATGAAGTCTGGAATCGTTGAAAAGGAACTTAATTATCCGGAGGATGTCAAAGTTTAATAAGGGGATGCAGGAACTTGAAGATTCTCAAATAATTGCAAGCCAAGCAACTTGTGGTCTTTTTGCAGAGCTGAAACTATGTTCTGCGAATGAGTCCTCTGAAGTGGAATCGAAGACGCAGGCGCTTGAAGACATTCAAAGAGTAGATTAACTCTCTTTGGATGGATCTGTTAATGGTGACCTGTACTCGATATTTATAGAAGCAAGAGTTGCCACTCTGTTTGGAATGGATTCGTCCCAGTGGTTAAAGAAACGACCTCTTTATAAGCCTCTTGATATCTTCTTGCACAGTGCTACGGATGAAGACGTGGCTAGAATCGTTATTCCTTTTAGTCTTGGCCTTGACTTCCCTCAAGAATTCGGCCTTGCTAAGGATTTACATTAGAGTGTGATACAAAAAGTCGCCGAATCTTCTGTGTATCCGGATCAGTTACGCCGTCGCATAGAAGCACTTCCCACAAAGGTAGACGCGTTCTTTAAAATATCCTGTGTTGAGAACTGAGGACAATTCTCGAGTTGCGAGAATAAGCCGAGAATATGTTTAAACATTGCCTTGATAGCCTTGATAGGAATCCCTGGCTTATCAAGTGGACTCCTGAAAGCATTGTTGAACCATCCTGATTATTAAAGACGTCGATGTTAGTATAATATATATTTATTCTTCACAATAAGTTACAAGAATGCAGCTTTTATTGAATAACTACAAGGTGATGCCACTCAAACTAAAAGAATTTATACTGAATTATTTGCTTGCTTGCTTTCCACACCATCTTCCCCACCCTGGTTAACCTTTAGAGATATGACCAGTCCAATTGGACAAGCGATCTCTTTTATTTTGACTCGAAGGACGCAGGTACAAATTCTTTCGTCCCGATCATCGATTAATTTCACCACGAGAGCCTTCTTCTACTTCTGTCGTGGTCGTAGATCTTCTTGCAATGGAACAAAGTCTCGTACTCGTGGCGATTACTTAACTTTTCTTACTTGATGATATGTACTTAATTCCAAAAGATAGTCTTTGGACCATTTTTCCAAAATGTATGCAGTCCTATAAATATTTGTGAGCTTTTTATCTTTAGACTCAGGTGCAGATGGGACAGTGGTCAACTTTCGACCAGTTAGAAAATGAGCTAGAATCAAAGCTTCCTCTATATCGTTCTCACCACTCTCATAAATCAAAGGTCTACTGTTGGGTGAAGCTTTTATTCCCACTTATACCATAGTTATGGCTTCCTCATTTAGTAATGAGCGACCAAAGGATTTTCGAAAGCATTATTTGGTTAGACCTATTAGTCTCTTCCATCCTCCCCACCAAGCTGCTTTTGGTGCAATAAACTCCCACTCTATACCTTGTGAGGATCGAATTGCCAAACTTTTGCTGAAATAATTTTTTTCCAATGTAAAATGAGTTCCTTGTTTGCGGTATGGAAAGTAGTGGTGGTGTCACTCTATGAAGTATGGGGAAGCCCTCTTCTAGCGGCAAATCTGTAAGGCAAAAAAAAAAAAAAAATGTCTACAGAATAGACTTACGAAAATCCCTCATGTTGTGGAGCCCAAGCTATTGCTGAACTGAGCTGGCTGCTGAGTCCAGGTGTCTATTGTGGAAGTAGCATCGATTCTTGTGAAGAGTATCCAGTCATGTAGTAGTGCGTCTGCACTTGATACTGCTAAGTGAGGACTCATTGGAGAATTCCAGCCATTTCGAGCGACAGTAGAGTGAAGCTACGAAGATTCCCTTCTCTTTCCTGCTGAATTCTGTCTGGCCTGTTTTGTGTGTCGTGGCTGTTGTTACTACTGTTGACCACTTGTAAGCTACTGTTTGCTGTAGTGTACTGCCTGTCTTCGGCTGTATATATTTACCATCTCTGTGTATTCGTCACCCCTGTGTTTGTGTTTTCATGTCTAATAAAAGTCGACATCTTTTTTCACTAAAGAACTGTTTATTTTTCTGTATCGACCAACAAATCCAAAAGAACTCCAATGGAAAAGTAAATCTGTAACAATATGTACGTGTGTGCTAAAATGTAACCAATGCTGTTAAAATTTTAAACTGAAAATTAAAAAAAAATTGTGGAATATATTGACACAATTGTATTAAATAATTGTTCTTAATGGTTATTGATATGATGTAGAACTTTTCCATAATTGACTGTTAATTTATATTATATTTAAAAGATATGAAATGAAGTAAGATACTTTGGAAAAAAATTACTTGCATGTTAATTATTTTAGTTGGAAAACAAATTCTGTATATACGTGACTTATGTGGGAAAGTCTTGAAAATTATTGTAAAAATTAAAATGCTTCTTTAGGAAAACATATAAATATTTTTATCAAAGGTATGGGAATTTAAACAAAATTAGAAAAACATTGCTATTAAAATTTCATTAGATTATTAATGTTTTTATTTTAATATATCTAATCTATGTATTAAGTTTTTTTATGTATATATGATGCTATCTTATGCTATATTATTATATAATATCTCACTACATATCTTATATCATCTGATATATGTATAGAGTAATTATGTTTTTAAGTTGATAATAAAAATATTTATTGTAAAATATTATATAAATAATATATATAAATAAATATATAATATATTATTAAAAGACACATTAAAAATGTTCACGATCACAAAGGGAAAAAAATTGTATTGAAATATGTGAAAAGTTAACTTTTATTTCTAGAATTTTTTCATACTTCTGAAAGAATTCGAAGCCAAAGAAACGAAAGATCCTTATAAAATTGATTTTTTACCAAGCAGCTGTTATGAAAATATTCTTAAAAACACAACTGATTTGAGAATTAATCTAAATAAGCATTTTTGAAAATGAATAAAATCTTAACATGTCCCTCAAAGGTAGATTAGAAATACTTGCAGTTGCAAAATAATAATTATAATTCAAGAAATAAATAGAAAAATGAACTTGATTCCGAGTTTTTTCTCACAGTGTGTGTAAAATCACAAACAGTCGAAGCAGCGAGAAACTTTCGATAAATTTGTAAGCTTCTGAAAGAAATAATCAGTTAATGAAATAAAATAATTCTGAACTTCATTGCGAGTGATTTTATACAGAAATTATTCTAAGATTTGAAAAAAAATCTTGGAAAGTCCGAAAATAAGATAAGTGTTTTCGGTGGGATTCGGGAGGGAGAGATTTCACTATCAACCATGTCAGCCGGGGTCAACGGAGGTCATTTTGTGCCAGAACTCTCATTTTCTCCCTACTCACATAACTCGTATTATTACATAGAAGCCTTACGATTATTTTGTTCATTGTACTATATATCTTTCTGATTTGCAATTAGCTGTTGTGGAATTATGTGAAAAATATCACATCTTATATTTATTCCATAACATTAAGCTACCATTTCTACATGTGCTGAGCATCACACTTTCCTCAGTTAAATGTGCAATAAGAGTTAATTTACTCATTCCGTTTGAGTTTTTATCTAAGTTATGGCAAAGCATTGGTATACTTTTAACATGCTCTTGCAGGTTAAATTCTACTTTTATTTTGTAAGAAATTAATTGTTGGAAAGTATAGTTACAGTACTTTTTAAAAAAATTCATTAAAAATAGAAATTTAATTTATAGGTTAAGCTTTCAGTATTATCGATGAAAAAATAAATCATTTTTAAGAGGATTTATAAAACAGTTTTGTGCTGTAATATTTTTGGAAATTATCGCAGAAAAATTCCAAGTGTTAGCCTAATTTTTAATTAATTAAAGTGTTTCAAAAAAACTCCGTTAAGGTGTAATTTAATGGTTTTTAATGGTTGATTTTTTTTATAATTTGACGTTCTGTCAATTATGATGGTAACATGTTGATAAAAACTAATTTTTTCCCTTTGACATGCTTGTGCAGATAAAATTCAATTGTTTTGTCCAAAATTTATTGTTGAAAAATAATTAAAATTTTTCTTCGAATATTCCTTTAAAATAGAAGCAATATATAAAATAGAGTTATATGTTAAAACACCTATACCATTAGAAAGTTATTTTGTCTTTAATTCCATGTAAAAATCACGTTTGAGCGATAATATTTCTTGAAGTTATGACAGAAAAACTCCAAAATTTCGTTCCTTTTTAATTAATTTTAATTAAAAATTCGAAAAAGCGTTTCAAGGGGCACATTCCCGGTGTCCAAGGTATACACATGCCAAATTTGATAGATCTAAGTGGAATGGTCTGACCTGTAGAGTGCCCAAACGCGCACAAAAACACATACATAGAGCTTTATTATATGTATAGGTGTTTTACTTTTTAGACCTGAATATATTTTATATTATTGTAAACATAATAAATCAATAATATAATCAATTGGCAAATTATATTCAGTTCTTTTCTTCAACTTCACTATTATATAATGCCTTTCATATGGTATAAAAATTAATTCTATTTAAATCAATCGTATAATTGATAACTTATTATTATTGTTGAATTGTATGACAGTGAACTTTCATTATTTGAAATTCAATATTTATAATTTATCAAATAGCCTTTTGTATAAGTTTCTAAATATTAATCTAAAAAATGTAAATTAATACTTTCATTGTTTTTATTCATCTGGAATTTATTAAATGTTCTTTTGGGTCTTTTTTTTCTCCTGGATGTAATTAATATTTTCTTTTATTTTAGAATATTTTAAAGTCTACTGTAGTCAACAGTGGGTATGACGATCCTATGAAAGCAGGTATTATTACCGTTTTAGGAATTAGTGAATCTGCTGCAGAAGTAACTGTAAACGGCGTGAATTGTACCCATAGTATGGTAAGTATTTTGATGCTTATAAACTTCATTGAGCTATATATCTTTTTAATCCTTAATTTGACAAGTTGTATTTTCAGATATTTATTAATTTATGTTATTTTCCCATGTCTGTATAGACATTAGGATCTCTGTATACCATTTTTACCGTAATAGAAATATGTTTTAAAGTTTTTGTTAGATATTTGAGCCGTATAGAAGTTTTCATAAACCTGCCAGATTTTATTTATTTGATTGTTCATTGTAGCGGACTTAGCGAAATTAAGGGTTAATAAAATAAAATAAAACCATGAGCTGTCTCCCCGAAATTTTCTCTTATATTCTCTAATAAAAATGATGAAACACCTTAAGTACTCAGATTTTTATTTTCAAAGGTCAGCACATGAGCTTTTTGTCTTACTCATTCCACTGTTACTGCACTGTCTTACTTAGAGCTCACAATTTTTATACAGAATAGAGGGGGGTAATACTTTTAATTTAGAATATACAAAAAAGAATTAATGCTGGAGCAATTTTTATGGTGGCTTTTCCAAACAATTTTTTTTTCAAAACATTGATAACATTTTCTGATCAGAATTGTTAATCTTGTTAAAAGCAAATACAAATATTTGAAATTAATTTGAGTAATACAAGGTTATATATACACGAATCAAATTTGTACTACACTAAAATGATTAATTTTGGAATTTTCATTATGTTCCATTCTTAATTTTCTTGGAAACTATTTAATTGCATTATCTATCTGTTACAGAAGTTGACAAATGAAATCAATTCAAAAAGCTTATTAGATCTCTTACGGATATTTAAATGGAATCATGAAGAAAATCTTGACGACTCATCTTGTGCCTATGCATCTGCTTTTGTAAGTTTCTTAAATTCATCTTGTATTATTTAATTATATAACTTATTAAAGCGGTAACTCTTTGATATAAAATTATTAAAGAGTTTTTAAATTATTCATCTTTAATTACGTAAATTATTAACTCTTTAATATAAAATTATTTGTTTAAATTCCAGTTTTGTATCAGTTTAAAATTTAAGTGTTGCATGTATTTTAGAAAGATCATTCCAGTAAAGCAAGTTAGAATTTAAATGTTGTCCGTTTTCTACCCTTTAAACATGGAATATTCCCTGATTTTCTATCCTTCCTGCGTCCTTTATTTAAAAATTGTTGGGAGATAAATGATGTAATGGCGTCTGTTTTCTGAATATATGCGTCTTGATTATTCCAGAAAGAGATTAAATGCAGAATAATAATAATAATAATTTAGGAATTGTAAAGAAAGGTGAGAGAGAAAATAGAAATACCATTTATTACCAGTACCAGTGATTAATTCAGAAAAGAGCAGCACTGCATGCATATATATTGTTGATTCGCAGTGTATTGCACTTTCTGCGTAACTTATTTATTTACACTATATACACTTTTTTTGCGGTGAGTAGTTCATATAATACATGGTTGATCGCTATATGGAGTCAATTCACGCTCACGTGTCATGTACCAAACAAACCGTTTTGTGTTCAATTTTCAATCGTTCTGCGCATGTCGGGAGGTCTGCCGATAACGTTGATTATCGGCAGCCATCCGACACATTAACTCTAAAGTTAAATATTGCGCCAGTTGAATAATTACAAAAATCTGTTGACTTAAAAGAAATAAAAGAAAAGAATATTTTGAATTATTTTCCACAGATTTTCGTAGTAACGTAATTCTACTTATTATATTAAATTTTTATTAGTATTTTTACTGTAATTATTTCTTTGCATAATTAATTGATATCATTTTTAATTAGTTTGATATCGTTTTATTCTTTCTTTCCCATATCTTTTTTGTTGTTGTACAAAGGGTGCATTTTGACAAATGGCTATGGCATTTGTTTTGTAAAATTGCATATGTTGTTTTGTTAATATTATTTAAATATCATTGAATGTTAAATTTTATGAATATAATTTCTTTTAAATAATTATTACTTTTAAATAAGTTAACATTTTTAAGCTTACTAATAAAATTATTACATTTTTTTCTTAGGTAACGATTTTTATAAATATTGAGACTTTGAATTTTTGAATTTGCTCAGAGGAAAGAACATGGATATATTGAATAAATTATGATAAAGCAAGCAAGCAAAATGATTAATATTTTCATTATAATTATTATACAAAAAATATAAATGAAAACATATGAATAATTATTTGAAAAAATAATCTTAAATGGGTTTTTTTTTTCAATATAATCACCTATTAAAAATAATAACACCAAAATTTTTTTATTATTCTAAGCATATGGAAAGAATATAAATGTAGCATGACAAGAATGTGAAAGTAAATGATGAAATCAATTTTATTCAACTGAAACATTCTAAATACTAAACAGTTTTTTTATCACCAATAAAAACATAATGTCAAGCAATGTGCTTTTAAAACAGAATGTTTCTGAAAGGCATTTTAAAATACTAAAGCTACATTGAATGAATATCCTAAAATAAAACAAAAACATACAATACAGTAAATTTGATAAACACGAGTAATTTAATAACACGATGATAAATAGTGGGGGGGGGAATCTCAAAAATATACCATTAAAATATAATTTTTTTTTAAATGTTGTACCTTCAAATAATCTGAAATTATTAAATATGATTATTTGAATTATAGATTAGAAAAGTATCGACATATATTCACTTGATGGTAAGAAAATGATTATTTGCTACACTAAGTCTGTTTCTATTTGGACAGTTCAAAATTGAAATCAAATAGTAATATCAATATAATTCAGGTTCGAAACCCTATTCCACCAAAGAACCATCTTGTAAGCAGGTATGGGGCACATTAAATCCACCGAAGTCAAACGTCCCCCCGCTGGTGTGATGCTGGAGCTTGGAGAGGCTGAATGCCAGCTGAAGTGCCGTCCTCGTCATCTGACCGTGGCTCAAAATTAGGACGTTTGTCCCAAAATAGTCATATTGTTGCTTTAAAATGGGACATTAATATAACTAAGCTAAACTCTCCTCTCCTTCCTATAAATTTTTGAATCAAAGAAATGAACATTGTAAGTACCGAAATTTTTATTTTCGGGGCCCCAACATGAGCACTTTGTGGATCATAGAAGAAGAAAAACTAATACGACTTTTGGACATCTTTATAATTTTAGTAACAAGATCATTTTCAAATTTCATTCATTCAACTCATATTTCGAAATTATCGCGTTATATATTAGGATATATTGACCAATTAAAAGGCCAGTCCGCTGACAGATTTGGTACAAAGTTTTACTTATTTTCTAGTTACATTTTAAAGTTATCTTGTTTATTTGTGTTCGAATGGCTGGAATAAATATACTTCCACTAATAGGTTTTGTGCAAAATTTGATAAAGAATCTATTAACGTTGTAAAGACCATATACCAAATTTCATATGTCTAATAAAATTTACAACTTTTTATTACTCGTTTCATCTACTAGTTCTTGAATTATGTCTTTATATACAGATAAAGTGACAAATCATTTCGCAAATGTGTTTTGCGGACTCGGGAAGCTGTGAAACTTGAAGATTCATTAAAATCTCATTTTTGAATTTTTTGACTATTAAAGCCCGTTCTGTTTATGAATTTCATATACGTGAAAGTTAAGCCAATCGAGAATAAATGTGAAACCTTGGATAGGAAAAAAATGTGGTTTCACACGGTTTGATGTGCTCCAAACCTTGGACTGTGGCAGGAACTGCTAATCATTGCCTAACTCAGTAGAAACTAGCAGGGATGGTCCCCTTAAAACGTTTTTGTAATTTCTTTAAGAGAGATGTTATTCTAGAGAAGGCCTTATGTGGCATTGGCGTACAATAGCTACAAAATATTTACCTTTGACATAAATTATACATTTTTGCGGAATTTATCATCTTTTGTTGAGATTATTGGTGACCAATCCTTATAGCATATGATAAATAGTATCCGAAAATTGAATTTGTTTTTTGGAGGCATTTTTTCCTGCCGATTGAAACAAAAGTGACTCAAAACTACATAGTCACAAAAACCACAAATCAAATTTAATATATTTAAATCATTTCGTGTTTGAATTATCGAATTTATATGTTTCTTACAGTGCAAATTTACAAACTGTCAACCTCATATTAGATTTGGTTCAAAATTTGATGGCTTTGCTCTTAAGATGTTTGATGTGTGTACCGAATTTTATCCATCTAGCTCCACCCGTTTAGTAGTTATCATGTTAACTTATATTTAACACTTAACACCACACCACACCTCCGTTTCTAGAGCTCATGGGGTCCCTTTCTGGTTTGGTATAGATGAAGGTGGACTTTATTAACAAAAAAAAAAAAAAAAAGTACACGACAATGAATTTGAGAGATACAGAAAAATGACTAAATACATAAAAATACAACATAGCAAGTGATGATAAATGCTATACTGAACTTCTTGAGCACAAGAAACTGGATGAATGGGCATAGTAATATACAGTATGAATGCACAAAAGAGTTAAAAATATTGAGAGGGGGATGAAAATCAAGTTATGGATAAAGTACGAGCTGTATTAAATGGTGACCTAAGAGATAATAGAGTCACTCTAATTGAAGCAGCTTTCCCTGATCAATTAGGAATCTAATCATGTTTATGATCCTTGTTAACTTATATTTGAACAGCCGGACATACAAACTTTTTCTGAACGGAGTTTACTCAAAATTTGATTGAAATATACAAATTTGGTGTAAAAAAAGTGTGCCAAATTTCATCTGTCAAACTGAAGCGTTTGTTAGTTAGTTTTGTCACAGAGAAACATGCACTTTCCAACAGTGTGTTTTTTGAACTCCGGGAGATTTAAAAATGTGGAGATTCATCAAAACTTCGAGTTCGAATTATTTGACGATTATTATACTTTCTCTACACTACATATACGAAAACGTTTTTTTTTTTTTTTTTTTTTTTTTTTTTTATTTATTGCAATTTAAATAAGCCAATTTTGTTACTGTCGAAAGTTATTTGGTATGCAGCTTCAACTACTGATTATTGATTTATATTCTCTTATTCCCCCCCCCTCCTTTTTTTTCTCTTTTTTTTTTTTTTAATGCTTTTTATTGAAATCTCTATAAAGAACTATAGCCAAATTAGAATTAAAATGACAAAAACTGACTTCAAAAATTTTTTATCTGGTACTGACCTTATAAAAGAGATGCTGCTGATGTTACCGAAGCTTTGCATCTTACAAACGAAGTGCGCTCTCATTTCAGTGATTACAAATAAGTGTTGTTTAAATGGAAAGTATGCAGTCGATGTTTTTCTTTTATGCATTACTGTTACAGTATATTGTTTTTAAAATCTTAGCATTTTAATTAGGGAGTATTTCTTATGATAGAATCTGTAGCTGGTTGTGTGTGTGTTTAATCCCCTAAAAAATGCTTTTTTGATTTTTTTTTTTTTTTGTGCAATGTGCATGAACAATGATTATACATATGTTAGTTAACACATTGTGTGCATGCGTGTCTGTTGAGGTGTTTGCTATGAAGGGGGCTTAGGTGACTCCACTCACATTCCAAATATACTTATAGTTTAGAGTATGCTGTGCCATCCATGCTCAATATTAATTAATATTTATCAAATGAATAACTATACAAAAAATACAAATAAAATAATAACATGAAAGCAAAAATTTTAAATAAATAATAAAATCACATAAACAGAATGCTTGCCTTTATTACAAAAAATATTTGGTTTTCATTCGTTTGAAATCTTTTTTCCATATAAACATCAGTTTGTATTTTTTTTAAGTTGTAGACATTAGTTATAATTATTTGTTGACATTCTTTGTTGATATAATTATCATTCTTATGATCAAATATCAATAATTGTAACTTCTGTATTTGATCTCATTGTTTTTAATTTGTTATTATTCCAGGGTATTTTGGTTGTATCATTGCAGGAAGTTAGTCTGCTTTCTCCTTTGACTGTAATGTGGAAGTAGGATTTATATGACTTCCATAATGTTTGCAGTAATCCACAATACTCCTTATTATTACTTTGTATCTTGACAATGTAATAAAAAGACTCTTGTCTTGGTTTTTATACTCCTATGCATGAAGTCTATCCAAATATGTATGTTCTATTTATTAAGTTTAAAGGTTTAAATCATAAATATAATCTGATTTAAACTGATTTTTAATATATTTATTGTACTGAAAAATGTAAGTATTTTTTAACTGTTTTTCATTATGTTAATAATTATGTAAATGTAATAATTTTATTATAATTTCTGTGACTGTAGTTCTTAGTCATTAAAAGACTTTTGGTGTATTTCATATGTATTTGGAGTGACAACATAACTTGCTGTAAGGAATTGAAAGTAGATGACTTATAGTTGATATTTGGAATCCCAACTGTGAACTGAATAAGCACCATGCACAGAAATATTATTAGTTGTATGAATTTTATTGAATTGCAGCACATTGCAAAAACAAATTTTACTCTTTTAATCTCTGCAGATGGAGAATTATCCTCATTTAAAGTCAAAATAATTGCTGTGCTGTTATGTAAGTATGTGCAAAATTATTTCTTTGGATTATATTCTTATTTATTCTTCAATAGCAATCATTATTTTTAGTAGATGTTTAGAGAGTGAGTGTTGCCAGGCTGCAATATGATTATTCCCACAGCCCCTGAATCATCAATCATAGTTAACTTGTGTAAATGACATTGAAGCATTGTATTGCATGTATCTGCTCTTTCATTACATTTTTAATTAAAAAAGGTGCAAATGTACAAACATTTTGTCACCAGGGTTTTTACAAAGATTGGCACCTAGAATATCTATGCCCTGCCCTACCTTTTCCTTGCAACTTGGTTGCTGCCAGGCAACATTTAGCCAATTGAAATGATTGCTTCCAATCAGGCTCGACCCTAAGAGACTCCATGTCAAAGTGCTGTCAATTCTTGATTCAGTTTGGTTGCATAATTAGTGTGAATTCTAACACTTTATCAAATTTGAAATAAATCCATTGCAGAGTTTGCCTACTGTTGGTCTGTATTTTTGTATGCATGTAAATATGTAAATTCAAAAATGTCTGTATTTGAATTGATAAAATTTACATGTGATCATGTTCAATTTTAATGGGGAAGAATGTCCTAATTGCATATTCAGTTTGCTTTTTTATACCATGAAGTACAAAACTTTAATGTATGGAACCTTGAAGAGAGGTGTGTATAATTTTGCTGTTGCTACAAGGTTTGCGTGTGTGTGTGTGTGTGTGTTTAACCTTTTTGTACTTTTATCTGAAGTTTGCTATATCTAATATTAATGATGGCTGATTTATTGTAGCCATAAGGCTTCTGTAACCTGCCCTGAATAGTGCTATAATATCTATTTTCATGCTTGAAAAATGAATTATTAATAAAAAATAATCACAAGAATTTTGGCTTTATGTAGGTAAGTTTTCACAAAGAAGTAATAGATTTGAATTAAACAGAAATATTTAATTATAAGTTTTCTATTATCTTATTTTTTGCATTCTTTATTATTCTTTTTAAATATTTCATCAAATATGAGAATTTAAAAAAAAATGTGAAACTGGGAGGTTAAAATAAATATATGTGTTGAGACACTATTTCCATCTTTTCGTACAAAGAAAATTTAATCATATTTAATTCCACCGTCGGGTTCGTTCAGTGTAGTGGGTGTAGTGACGTTTATTTACACGGAGGGCAGCACAAAGACGGCAAATATGTACGGAAGAGACGAGCATACAGCAGCACATAACTACAATAGCTCACTAGTAGAAATCTACCTCAACACACAAAGCGACCAGACAGAATTCAGCAGAAGAAGGGATCCTCGAAGCTTAGCTCTACGGTCTCTCCAGATGGCTGAAACACTTTTCTCTTTCTCTTCACGTTAGCTGCATAACCGGTTGGCTATACCGGACTCGATGCTGCTCCCACAGTTGGCAACTAGGCTCACAGCTCAGTTCATTACTAGCTTGACTCCGCCGTTGCTCGTTATCGTCTCGGATTCGTTACTTGTCGGCGACTTCAACTAATATCACTGGCAGCGTGAGATTTCTGTCCTTTTATAGTTGCAGGAAGGTGGGTCTTGAATCTTCTAGACCAATCAAGCGTATCTCGATTCCTAATGGACGGATCGTCAAAATTCTTGATGTTTTCGAGCCTTAACCATTTTGTCGCCAAACTCTGGAACTGGATTGGCAGCAACATCCAATACAGATTACTGTAAATCGTTCTTTCTGGTGATAGAACCAACCATGCATGGAAGCAGCATCACAGATTCGTATATATAATTTTGCAAAGAATAGAGAATAGAGTATCATCATTTGTAGATTTTTTTTCCCCTGAATATCCTAAACTGTGAAGGTAATGTTCCTAAACTGTTGATGAATGAAGATATAGCATGCAAAATTAAATAAATTAGTGATCATATTAATACTCATGAAAAGAATTAGAGATGCTGTATTTCCATGATACCATTGCCCTGTCATTATTCCTATGTAAGTGACATTCTGCAAAGATTGCAGAATACATGAATTGTTTCACCAATTTTAATTTATAGTTTCTAAACCTTAAATTTGTACCATCTTAAAAATACATATACGTCAAACAGCTTTTCAAAGAACAAAAATTAAATATAATTTGTAATCATCTTAGTAATGCCAAAAAAAAAATTAGAAATCTCATGAAAAATGGGTCGATTTTCAAAATGACAAGCTGCTGCTTAATGAAGTGACTTTTTCCTCGTAGTTTTCTCCATAGCAAAACAGTTCCTTCCCCTCGATTTGTGCATTTATTTATGATATATGTGTTTTAGGTTTAGTTTTTTGATATAATGAAGAGAATAAAGCACATTTTGAACTTATTCTCTCTGTCCATCATAATTGCAAAAATTGTTACCTGATTCAAGTTGATACTAAATTTGTAAATTCACCAAAAACTTTTTGTGTGTGTGTGCATGCATGCGCGTGTGTGTCTGTGTGTATTGATTGTAAGATTTCACTTCATATGAAAATAAGAAACAAAGATCTGTCTCTTTCTTCAAAGTGGTTACACATCAGATCTATTATTTAAGCTTCTATTTTCCATAATTTAGTATATTTCTTAATAATAAAACTTCACCTTGAACCTGAATTTAATGCACACACCTGTGAAAATCAGATTTGCTGCTAGCCTTTTGAGCAAATACGTGTGGGTGTTTGAATGTAAAATAACCAGAAATTGTTCTCGTCTAGACGGCTGTTATCCTATTACCAATATCTCGAATCTCAATATAAGGTCTCTAGGCTTTTCTCCTCTTCCATCTTGTAACTATCGTTCTTGCTTACCTTTGTTTCCTTGTTGTGGATTCTTCTCTATATATAATGTTCACACGCATTCAAATTAAAACTAATCATGGATATCGAATTGGAACAAATAACAGAAAGAAAATGCATTGCCAAATACAAAAAAGAAAAATGTATTAGCAATAATATATTTTTCTAATAAAAATATATTTTTCTATTAAAAATATATTAGAAAAATTAATTGGCCTTAAAATAAGAATATAATGAAATAGCATATAATTGCAGTCCTCAACTGTTTTACCTGAAGATTTGTAAAAATATTATGTTAGAGTTTTTTATGATTACTGTGTAATGATAAAAAACATATGAGAGAAAGTGAAAATGCTGAAAATCGAACAAAACAAGATTGAAATTTTAATTATTACAATTATTTAAGATTAAAAAAATCATAATACATATGTGAAATAAATTTATTGTTTTTAATAGTCCCTTTTTTATGATATATTTAAAAATGAAATTATGTCGTGGTAAATGCTAAAAATATAATTAGTTTGGAAATAATATTTATGATTGCTTTATAACTAAAAATATTTTATTCTTCATTTGTCTGGGCGAATAGCTTGCGAACTTTCTCGCGTGATATTCAATAAGTCTTATCCCTTTCCCATCCTATAAAATCATGGTCCTTGGATAAGGCTGTGAACTCCTGGCATAGCATTGGTGAACAACAATTACGAAATATTAAACTTTAGCTGGAATCTAGCCTTTTTTTACTAAATATGTCATCGCAATGTATATTTTGGATTTTTTTCCCTAGGCGATTGTTACTAAAATTTGACTAGAAATTATAATTATATTCACAGAAATCATATTATATCGAATTTGATACGTTTACGATATAGAATTATTGCATACGCTTGCATGCGAAATTACAGATTAACAGACAGGCAATACTTTGACTGATTTTGTTCAAAATTTGATAAGAGTCTACATTTTAAATGCTACATCAGTGTACTAAATTTTATTTATCCGACTCCTTTCATTTTTAAGTTATCGAATTTACTTGTACCTGAACGTCCGTGCAGTAATACTTCTGAATGGATTACTTTAAAAATTTATTATAAATCTGCAAATAAAAAAAGGCTATTTATCAGATTTCATCCATCTACATCAAATCATTTTCGAATTATCATGTTCACATACAGACACAGATAATTCAAATAGACCTAAAACGTTGAAATTCGGTAAAATTTCGAATTCAAATTTTTGGCGATTACTAGACTATTTTTATACTTAGTATACAAGAAATTTTTTTTAAAAAAAGTGGCTATTTGTGATGTAATTGATTTTTATTTAAGTTTCCAAAGGAAAAGACAATGTTAAATAATAGAAATGAAAAGCAATTAAAGATGTAACAGTAAGTAAAAATTGTGTAAATTGTATGAAAATGCATCTATGTAATGATAAAATACTTTTCAACTTGTAAATACTATTTTTTTCATATAAATACTGCTTCGTTATTTTTGTATGGAATGACTAAAATTTATCATGTTGACAGAATTTTGTGTATGATGCATTAATTACTATAAGAAATTATTATAAATGCAAATTTTATATATGATAGTAATGTGCCTTTTAGTTTTAGTCTTTTGCTTCCTAAAAATTGATAGATCTGAACAGAAGAAGGAGAAAAAAAAAAACAATGGTTGTTAAGTGATGTTGAAACAGAAAGCATTAAATTTTATCTGTGTGCGACTTTTAAAAGTTAGATTTGTTTTATGTTATGCCTCATAATTGTATTCTGTGTTTGTATTTTTGTAATGTGTTGGTGAATGCTACAACTAGGCAACTATAAATCTGGTTTCGGAAAAAAGAATTCAAATATTTTTTTTATGACTAAGCAAGTATGTAGGGTCTTGACTGTGGTAAAGTTTCGAGGATTTTAATAAGTCTCAGAGTGTTTGAAGCTTCAGAATGAACAAGAAAACCAAACTTCAGTATTTTACGATAGATATTCCAATCTGATTCCTCGTTATGGCTTGAGATTTAAAAAAATGAAGTGTTGTTTGTTTATTTGATTAAGTTAAATGCATTTCCCCCCCCCCCCCCCCTAAATTGATTTTTAAAATTATGCGACATTTCAAGCACTTCCATTTCAGCTTGAACGCGCGCAAATTTTTTCACAATAGAAAATAATAATTTATTATTATATAAAT
>JAPMOQ010061706.1:156492-245875 GCA_026543055.1 Argiope trifasciata | reverse complement strand
CGCAAATTTTTTCACAATAGAAAATAATAATTTATTATTATATAAATTAAATTTGATTAAATAAATAATTAAATGCGATTAATAAATTATTATTGAGAATGATTTATTTCTAGTTTATTTTATGGTTAATGAAGCCCACCTTATGTGATCGAAAGAATATATTAATATTTTTTGTCGATGCTGAAGTTATATGCAAATAGTTTACCACAGACGTTGAAAATGTGTTAATTTTCTGATAAATACATCTTCAAGGCCGTAGGAAAGGTTGAACAAGGTACATCTTATAAGACTTTGTGCTATCTATGTGAAACTTTCTGACCAAGACGTTTTCCTTAACTTTCGCAGATCAGCATTTACAGTTGAATAAATAGAACTAAATATAACCTGGTATCAGGAACTTCATGTAAATCAACGAAATGTCTTTTAAGTCGTGCAGCTGGCACTTACATTTTAGAAATGAAATCATTTATTTTGTTTTTATGATCTTTTGCTTCTTTTATGATGAAAAAGAAAATAATTTTTATGTCTTTTTTATAGATTACTATTTATATTAAGGATTAATAGAAAACTTCATGATATAACTTTATTTTTTAATTTTAAAGTATTTGCTTTTTTGTATATACGAGTAAATATAATTTTTAAATATTTTGCTCGAATCAACGCGAGGAATTTTTAATTCATAAGTCCATTTTAAAACTATTTAGTTAATTGTTGTATTTTTGTAACAAGGTAAAAATACATTTAATTGTTGAATGATTTAACAACTACAAAATAATTGCTTAGCTGGCTAATGACACTATTTCAAATTCGCAATGCTACAGTTAGATACTTTTAATATTTTTTCCCTAGTTTTATATTGCAACTGAGGAACTAAATAAGTTTCCTAGTCACAAAAGCTCAATCGATCTATTTTTGATAATTATAGTTTAGTTTAGTTATATTAACGTCCCGTTTAAAGCAACACGAGGGCTATTTTGGGAAAGACCTCGTAATTTTGAACCATGGTCAGATGACGAGGACAACACCAGAGGGAGGACGTTTGGCCTGACAGATTTAATGTGCAAGAGACCCCCTCACACGACGGCTCTTCGGTGGAATCGAATCTCGAACCTGAAACCCTCCGGTTCCGAAGCCGAAACCTTATCACCAGGCCACCTATTGATAATTATAATCAGCGATTTGAGTTTTTTTTTTTTATATAATTATAATCAGCGATATTAGTTTTTTTTACAATTATAATCAGCTATATGAGTTTTTTTTTTTTTTTTTTGATTATTATAATCAACGATATGAGTTTGTTTAAAGCTATTTCATAGTTAAATCATATTGTGAAACTACTTTAATGATAAATTTTCTTCTCCTATTCAGAGTGTTTGTTTTGTTGCCTAGTTGTAGTGTTACCTTGTTAAATATTTGTATGTGTTTATCCAAGTTTTTAGATGAAGAGCTTGATCATTTTTACTATTTCTAATGCGAAATAATTTGTACTTGAGAAGCGAAGTCTGTTTTTATATTCTGAGAAATAAAAATCTTTTTTTTTTTTTTTTTCATAACATTTTCTCTACTTATTTCCATTCTAATAATGTCCAGGGTGAACCTCTGTATTATTTTTATGTTAACTCAAAATTTTATTTCATTACCTAAACAATTTCTTGTGATAAATTATTGTAATTGTTACCAACATCAGATATAAGATTTTGATATGTATATGTGGAATATCAATTTTTAAAAAATAATTAAAACTTATCGATTTACCCGTACTAATCTTAAAAAAACTTAATCTATAGACTTTCAGTTCTAATCTGAAAAACTTGACTTATCAACTTATCTGTACCAGTCTTAAAAACCTAATTTATCGATTTACAGTTCTGATCTCAAAAATCTAACTTGAAAATTTACAACTCTGATTTAAAAAACCTAACTTATCGATTAACCAGTACTATTCTTAAAAGCCTAATTTATCGACTTACAGTTCCAATCTTAAAAACCTAACATCGATTTCCTAGTATCAATCTCGCATTAACATTCAAAAGTGTATAAGTACTGTGTAGATGCTTTTTTCGAGAGTTGCTCATTATTTTAGAATGTTTTGTGAAAATAAATATTTTATATTCGAATATTATAAATATTATTTTGTGAAGAAAATTATATTAATAGTCTTTTATTAATTTTTTTCTTGAAATTAATAAAAATTCCTGTTGTCAAGTTGAAAGGCAAAGATAGATTCCTTATCATCTAAGTTATTGTTTTCAAATTTCTATCAGTCCTTTGATAAAAAAAAAAACACAAAAAAAAAAAAGAAAGAAAGAAAGAAAGAAAGAAATATATTTTGAAGTCCTCACAGATAACGATAACGATTTTATTGCTGTCGCACAATTCAATATTTATTGCATAATATACAATATTTAGGTAATATACTATAAAAATACTATGTAAATATTTGTCACAAAGTTTTTGTTACTGAAAATCTTTGAAGTTTTTAAACAAATACCAAACATTTGTATCAAGTGGGAAAAACCAAAAATGTTACCTCTGTGCTTTAAACATGTTTGGAGAAATTAACTATCTTTTCCCAATAATTTTTCTTTCCATTAAAGGCAAGTAATACAATTTTACGATAGAACGTACAATTTTTTTTTTTTTTTTTTCATTTAGATAGGGAGAAATTGTCTGCTTTTCTTAAGTTGAATTGGGATTAAGATCTTATCTATTGTGCTTCTAAATAATTCAATTAAACTATTAATTGAATTAAAAAGGAATATAACAGTTTAAAAAACTATGTACTTGTGTATTAACTACTTGCCATTGGCTAACTTAGGGCTTAATTGCATGTTACTAGTGAACATAATCAATAGACTAGATATTTTTGGAGAGTAAGTGTTGTTATGTAATTAATTAATTCTAGTACACATACTTGGGCTGCAATAAGTTTAGTTTAGTTATATTAACGTCTCGTTTTAAAGCAACACAAGGGCTATTTTGGGACGAACCTCGTAATTTTGAACCACAGCCAGATGACAAGGACGACACCTGAAGTGGCATCCCCCTCTCCACACCAGCGGGAGGACGTTTAGCCTGACAGATTTAACGTGCAAGAGACCCTCTCACACGGCGGTTCTTCGATGGAATCGAGTCTCAAACCTGAAACCCTCCGGTTCCGAAGCCGAGAACTTACCGCCAGACTACCGCGGCCCAGGGCTGCAATAAGATAGATATCAAACCAAAGGATGACAATAAATAGCGATGTTTTAGACTGAACTGCTACCTAGGGCCTCGGCTAATGACTATATTTCCCAACAATTAATTTTTCACAAAATGGAAATAGGATTTAACCTGCAAGAGCACGTTAAGACTGTACTATGTAAATGTTTATCACAAAGTTAATGTTACTGAAAATCTTTGAAGTTTTTAAACAAATGCCAAACATTTGTATCAAGTAGGAAAAACCAAAAATATTATCTTTAGTGCTTTACCGTCGGTGTGACAAAAACTCAAACAGAATGAATAAATTAACTTTTATTGCAAATGAAACCGAGGAAAGTGTGATGCTCAGCACGTGTTGAAATGGTAGCGTAATGTTATAGAATAAATATAAGATGTGATATTTTCCACATAATTCTACAGTAGCTGATTGCAAATCAGGAAGATATGTAATACAGTAAACAAATAATCATTAGGCTTCTAAAATAATAGAAACCTTAAGATTATTTGTTACGTGACTATCGAAGTTTAAATATGTTTGACTGAGAAGTTATAAAGCGAGCAAGATTCGAAAGTATTTAATTGAAAATTTTAGTACGCATTATTCCTGACGAACCAGTTGGTCGCCAAAAGCGGCTATTGGTTACTAAATAAAATCGTTTTGTAAAATTTTTTCCTTTCTTTGCCTCGATAAAAGCAAATAAAATGCTCAAAAATGTGCGCGACTAAACTGTTTTTAATTAATCACAAAAAAATGAATCATAATTGCGTTTTATTGTGAACTACGAAGTTAGTTAAATATCATTACCGATTAAGTTTAAATTTGCTTCAGTACCCTCCTAATTACATTAATTTCTTTTGCAACCAGTAGTCGTATTTTCCTGTTGCCAAAAAATCCATTATATTATCGAAACTATGAATAATTACTGATCTTTGCGAGAATTCCAGGAAAGAAATTAAGGTTTAAAAGAAAAACGGCGTGGGAAAAGAATTTTTCTTTCTTTTTTCACTACAAAGATAATTACATTTGAAGAAGTTTAGAAAAGAAAAGAAAGAAAAAAACCCTCATTTTTATTACTTTCGGCGATTGGTTTGGGAAAAAGCATTTGTTTTCTTTTGCAATTTTAATTGAAACTTTGCTTTCCAGAGCAATTACAAGTAGAAATGCAATGTTCTTGGAGAGATATTTTGAGAATTCAAAACAGTTGCTATATTTATTTATCAATAAATTTCTTAATTACTTTTGTATCTTTAATTACTATGAAAATTGATTTTTATTTGCAGAATTGTGTATTAATAGGTAACGCTGCATCTCATTATAGGTGTCTTTTTTAATGTGCGTGATTGAAATTTAGTTAATTGATTTAGCTTATAATCATAAAATTTGGAGAGTAAAATTTACTACCGTACAAAAAAAAAATGACATTCTTCATAAAGAAGAAAAAATATTTTTTCTGCTACAAGTAATTTATTAATTTCACTGTTAGAATTAATTGTGTTTGTTTTTGATAACGGAACACAACTGTTTTTGCTGTTGATTACATTAAATACCCGAATGTGCTTTTTTTTATAAGCGGGGACAAGGAAATATGATCAAATATCAGTAATGAATGGATAGACAATATTTTTTTTCGAAACCTCGTAAAAAATAATAACATTTACATTTTCAGAAATTCACAAGTAATATAAAGAAAAATAATTCAATTCTTATTTTCTTATAATATTTATATATATCTTATATTATTTATGATCTGGTGTCCGTCAGTAATCTTAGAGCTTGGCAACCAAATAGAAATTGCTGAAAAAATTTGATTTATATGTTTTAAAAACTGTATTAACATCAAATGTCACCCACTACAAGTTTTAAAAAATGTACTTGAATTTCGGTGGATGAATAAAAAGTATTTTATTAAGGATTGAAAATTTGAACTATATATATAGAGAGAGAGAGCTAATAGTAGGAATTAAATTAAAACGATGTAACTAAAATAGGTCATCAACATGTTCAGAACATTAATTTCTAAACTTAAACTGACTAGTTATTGAAAGAGGAATCTCATAATGCTCATTGTCTGCTGCCGCAAAATCCCCGTCTGAGCAAAACATAAATCGGGTATTGTTCCAATCGTGGATTTAACTGTTTTTAAATCTCAAAACATGTGATAAAACGGATTTATAGATATAATATTGAAATAAAGGGCAATCACCACAGTGAATAGGAGAAGACGAAATCGATAAATAATCAGCAAGAGTGGTCTCCCAAAATTTCTTACATATTGTCTAATAAAGATGTTATCTCGGAGAATGCCTTCCATGACATTGGCGTACAATAGTAACGAAATAATGATCTATTGCGTAATAGTAGTATACAGCATTAATATTATTTAGCACTATTATGTAACATATTTAATATAGCATTTTTAATGAATCTATCGCATGATCCTTGGTGATTAATTCCTGGCATGCGTTTGGGTCGCGGTAGTCTGGTGGGAAGGTCTCAGCTTCGGAACCGGAGGGTTTCAGGTTGGAGACTCGATTCAACCGAAGATCCATCGTGTGAGGGGGTCTCTTGTACGTTAAATCTGTCTGGACAAACGTCCTCCCGCCGTTGTGGTGTAGTGTGGAGAGGGGGATGCCACTTCAGGTGTCGTCCTTGTCATCTGGTTACGATGTTCGTCCCAAAATAGCCCTCGTGTTGCTTAAACGGGACGTTAATATAACTAAACTGAAACTGAAACCTGGCATGCGTTTTAATAGCATCCAAAAATCGATTTCACATTTTAAACGCTATTTTCTCAACTAATAACACAAATTTGACTCAGAAATGCAGTTATAGTCAAAAAATTACATTAAAAAATGACGCATTTAGATCGTCACATTTACATATTTCAGAATGTTCAAACCTACAGATGGTTAAACCCTTTTTGAATTTGGCTCAAAAGTTCATAATTGTTTACATTGTATTGTTATATATGTGTAGAGAGCATCCATCTATTTATCCACCTAGCTCTCTTCGTTTCACAATTATCATGTTTACTTTTATTCGAACAACCGGACAGACAAACTTCTCAAAATTTGATAAGAATCTACAAATTGGGGGGTATGGACCTATACCAAATTTCATCTCTCTAGCTCAAATCATTTCAGCTATCTTTGTTATAGAAAATATGCTTTTTAAAGTGTGCTTTTTTAATTCAAAGAGATGCGAAACGTGAAAATTCGCCAAAATCATGAGTGAATTGCAGTACTTTCTAAATACTTCGTAAACTAGACAGAATGTACAAAACCACAGACGGTTCAATTGTACTGGACGTTTAAACAAAAATGTGTTTATTAGATTTTTAAAAAAAATTTTTCCCATATGGGGTTACTTACGCCTATGAATAATATTATTTATGGAACTTTCAATATTAGACTCATTAACTAATTTTATTTATTGAAATGATAAAACTAAAGCATATTATTGATTATTTTTATATAATGTGAATATAATATGTGTGTGCGTGTTATTTTAGAAAATTTGAGATTACTGAATATTTTTATACGATATTTCACATCCTGTAGAGTAACCGTAAATCAGGATTAGTATGACAATTTTGTAGAGAAAACACTTATGCCTGATAGGTAACTAGCTAAGTTTCTGTAACTTTGCTTTTGATATCTATGGTTGTAGATTTCAAGAGGATTTGTTTGGGTATGTTTTCAAAAAATTATTCTCTGTGTAAGAGATTAGAAGTAATCAAAAAGAAGGAATGATAAAACATTGAATTTTGTGTAGAAGCAACATACTTCGTTTTCTTTAATAATACTCTCTAATCATTGAAGATGCTTACTGATAATTTGGAATCTTTGGATTTTCATTAATGTAGTTAAAACAAAAAGACAGAAAGTTCTAAAAAATGCCGTAAATTTTTTTCTCCTAAACTATTTCCAATTATTCACTATTAAAGTAAGAGAAACAAACTTTCTTTAGCATAAACGCTAAAGATTCGTCTGAGAAAAGAAAATCATTTGTGCCATTAGCGTCATAAGCCAGTTAACAGCTTGCGGATACGAGTGATCTCTTTTGTCAAGTGGTTATGATGCGTGGCTATAGAGCCTAACGTCGCCTTGAAAGTACTGTTTACGAGTTTGGAAAAACGTATATTTAAAGATATTTAAATATATCACACGAAAATATGGGGAATACATGGAGGCAGTGATGATAATATATTACAATCGCAACCTATTAATTTTGTTTTTCAGCTGATACACTTAATGCAAAATAATACTTTAGTGGCTATTTGTTATCAGAATAGAATTGAGACACCATGTACTTTCTTACACTTAGGCTTTGCCAATGCTTTGCGTGCATCTGCCCGATGTTGGTGTCTTGAATAAATAAATAAATAAAGCTAAAAGACCTTCTATCACATGTATTTATTTCAAACAAGATTCCGCTGGAATCTCAGCTGTTTCTGAGAATAAAATTCAAGTAGCAGGCTGACATTATTACGTCGACAGACATTTGAACTCACTTTCCATTTTACGTTTGAGCTTGCCCAAAACTTTCTAATTTCTAGATACTAGTAGATCGTGACTTGCCTATTGTCACATGATTAAAATTGAAATGAATTTACAGAACTGGAATGGCAACAAGGCTTCAGTATCATGAAAACAAAACAACATGACAGTGACGGAATTTGAACTTTGTAAACAGTGTAACAAAACCTATAAAAGAAAACTAAACAATAGATTAGAATCATTCATAATTTTTATTACTGTTCGATATGAATGCGATATTCAATATTGTTGATTAACGATTTTATTTTGTTAATTAGACAATTAATTTTTTTATGAAATATTTTTAAATTACATTTGTATTTTGGGATTTTACAGTTAATAATAAAATACTTACTAGAAAGTTGAAGCAATGAAGGCACCGAAGAAAAAGGATGATACTTTTGACTTAATAGCGGAAAATAGGCTGAGAAATAAAACTTCACCGTTATGGCTATTAGTTATAGCGGGATTCGTCTTGTGTTTTCTTGGTTTTGTTACTTGGGTCCATAGTAATTATTCTATTACTTTCTATCATATTACTGTTAAAAGGAGGCCGGATTGTGCACCTGAATGTACTGGAATTCCAGATTTAGAGAGATTTGATTGTCATCCTGATCCAAAAGCTACAGAAGAAAGTTGTCTGCAGAGAGGCTGCTGTTACCGATCTGCACAGACTAACGTAAATGGAAGTTCACTCCAATTAAGTATCCCTTATTGCTTTTATCCTTCAAATTATGATGGATATTCCTTAGAAAATATAACACAAGATGGAAGACATATAAGAGCAAATTTAAAAAGATCTTCATCATCTGGTTTTCCAAATGATATTTTAAATTTACGTCTCATAATTTCATTTATTGACGATTGCACGCTAAGAATCAAGGTGCGTATATTTTTGAATAAAATATTTCTTTCTCTTTCTTTGGGGCATATAAAGTCTTTAAGTTAATTACTGATGATAATTATGTGATTTAGCAGAGATTTTAAATGCTTTTAAAAAATTTATTATTATTACTGTTATGTTGTGGAAAAAGTCGCCAGAGGTGGGCTAAAATAGGATTTTACCTTTACTTGTTATTTAAAATTCTGCAAAGTACTTATCAAAAATCCATATTATCTATATTTCTATGTGAATATCAATTTCTTGAATTTTGCAAAAATACATTTTTATTTTTAAAAGCTTATTGTTTTGTGACGTAAAAAAGATTTTCAAACCCAATAACCTTTCATTCTGTCATGAATAATTAACTGTAAATGTCATTTAAACAAAGATTCTTTCTTGAAAGGTGTTAATTGTTACTGAGATAGAATAATTACATCTGAATTCAATTTTAATGCATCTTTTTTTATTTGTATGTATGAAAATCTATGTGTGATGTAAAAAATACTATTCATAAATGGATTAAAAAAATATTTTAAGCTAAAAATGTTTTTTTAATTTTTTATTTCACTGAAAGTAATATATAAACTCTCATTTTAAACTGTAATCTTTTTATTTAAGGTTTAATCTTTTATAAATAAACAATTTAAATGGAACAAAATTATTTGAAAATTTTGAGAAAACATAATTTTTTTTTTAATACAAAATGATGAGAACTCAAAATCAGTAATCTTAAATAGCAAGTTTTTTTTAACATGCTAAATTAAAATATTATCAATTAATAAAGTGTTACAATTTCAGCTGTCAACATATCTAGATGCTGTATTTTTTTTGTTAAATTTGAATTCTTTGACATCTTTTAATACCTTTTATTTTCAGATAACTGATGCCAATGCTGATCGTTTTGAAGTTCCAATACCGCTCAATGATGGATTAAAAAATTTAGATAAACCTTGTTATGATGTAAAAATTGATTCAAAAACAGGACTTCTTATTATTTCTCGAAAGGCAACTGGTACTATCATGTAAGAAATTTTTATTTATTTTATGCATTAATGTAATAAAATTGCAATTATTATTTTTTAGTGCAAATTATAAAGGTGTGGCCTTGTTTGCATATGTATCCATCCATTGATACTTAATAGCTTATACTGTCTGATCTGCTGTGCAGTTGCAGTTATCGAATTTGGCATTAATATGCTACTGAGATAGGATATTTGCACCTTAGAGCAATTTTTAAGAATTTTAATTAAATAAATATTGGATAAAGTTTTTTTTAACACTTTTAGGTTAACTTTTAATGAATTTCCTTAACTTGACTATTTTTGTATAAAACTGCTATTTTGAATTTCAAAAAATTATCTTTTAAAATAGTTGTATAATTATTATCTGTATCACTATTGTAACATTTATATCGCTTAATTTTGGTTCTCCTTATTATTATTTTTTCTTTTTGTGTAATTTTACTGTAATACTAATAACTGTTAAGATTTTGCAAAATTTTTTCTTTCCTTTTAGTGAAATACAAGCTAATTTTAATAGTTTCTTTAAAATTTAAGAGTGTGTATTTTTTCCACCTAGTTCTGTTTATATTTTCTTATTCTTTAACACTTCTATTATGAATTTTGATTTACTAATTTTATTTTATCCAATTTTTTTTGAGAGTTTATGAATTTAAAAAACCCCACTAAGATCTAAGTTTCTTAAGAATTTATTCTGGTGTATTAAATGAATTTTTTTTAATTTTTCATCAACATGTCTCAACCTAGCATCTTTTTCCACATAATACAAACTGTATGTGCTACATCAACTTTATATTAAAATTAACTGTAGATAAAAAATAAGGAAGTGCAGTTGTAACAAGATGCAATATAATATGCAGTTGAATTTTTAATATCGCAAGCATTTTGAATTCTCATAAAATCTTGAAATGTGATTTGACTTCAGTTAGAAAGTTCATACACACAAGAGCTTATCAAATGAAAAACTACTAAAATAATGCTCCACAAAGTTTTGAAGTTTTAAAGTTAATTAAAAGTTTGAAGTTTTAAAATACTTGTCTAAAAGAACTGTGAATACCAAATTATGTATAAGAATTCATTTAAATCAAATTCAAAGAATATTTCTGACAAACCAGTTGTTTACCAAAGCTACCAATAAATAAAGGCAATGCTGTGTGTGTCTTGTAAATATTTTTTATATAAATTGTTTACAGTTTTATAAATTAATTATGTTTTGCTTGTGGTTATTTTTTTTTATAGTTTCAAGACAAATTTGTCGCAGCTTGTTTACTCTGATCAGTTTTTGCAACTCTCTTCATATCTACCAAGTAGATATATTTATGGTATTGGAGAGAGTTATGGAAGCTTTTTGAGGAATGTAAATTGGACAAGATTTACTCTTTTAAATTCTGATCGTGGCCCTTTGGTAAGAATTCTGATTTGCTTTTATGAAATATATTCATAAACATGATTTTTATTATTTTTTAGGGTGTATTTTAAAAAGATACTTTATACATTATTATGAAATAAAGTTAACTATTAATCTGAATATATATATAGAACTGCTGAGCAATATTCATGCATTAAAAGATCCTTTTAAAATTTTAGAAGGTCTAAAAATGTTCATTATTTGTTATTATTATTTTCTTTCATATGTGTACTGGACAATTATAGTTTATAAATTACAGAAAGTTTATATAAATTAATTTATATCAAAAATGGATTTTCATTGTTAATTAAATGCAAACAAATGTCCCATTTGCTTGTTTTTCACTTGCTTTAAGTTTACAATTAATTTTTATTTTAATCAATCATCTTGAAAAAATGAAAAAAGGCTCTCATTGATGCAGGCATGGAATACCTTGTAAATATGATATTTTAAATAAAACATTTTTAAAAATAATAAATATTTTAGTGTATATTTGAAAACATGGTTTTTTATTTACTAGACTGATAATTTTAAAACTCCCAAAAGATATTTTAAAACTTAACATTTTAATAATTGATTTTTAAAAATTTAGAAATCTGCTTCTTTTGATAATACAATACCTTATTAATAATGATGTGAATGATTGTAGTTATATGACAGTATGAATACTCTTCCCTAAAGCAGTTTGATAATAAATTATTAATTATACAAGTTTTTTTTAATATACACACAAATATTTTCCAGATGTTTTTTTTTTTTTTTTTTTTTTGTCTTTATAAAATGAATGTAAAGAATTGAATGAAACTTATATGTATACAGTTAATAAAAGGATTTCCTTACCTAACTTAAAATGCTTAAAATATTCTATTTTCTGTATAAATTAATAATTTTTCAAAAAATATCTTTTGAAGACATATGGATAAATTATGACAAAGATTGTTACATAATAAGTTTAGGTGTTTAATATTATTATTTTATAATTTATTAAATTGCAGTCTTTTAATTGTGGTATTAAAAATGAGTCAGCATAGCTAGTGTATGAATAGGAATATCATCATTTTTATGGATTCTAAATATAAATCACATATATACTTTCAGCTTGAAATTTCTTTTGCAATTTTAATTGTTTGTTAGAGGTTGATACTTTATGTGCTTTTGTTGTACATATATGGTCATTAAAAATTCCAAACAAGACATTTATTACCATAATTAATAATTAATTATTATAGAATACTATTTTAATATGAGTATTACTATTCACCATTTTTTTATTATTTTTAAATATATAATTATTTTTTATTGCAAAATTATTCCCACTTTTCATTACTAACACTAAATTTATATTACATTTTAATTCAAGAAAATTGTCCCATTTTGCAATAAATGATAATATATTTTTTATTCATATATCATTTCATATTCATTTCTTAATTAAAATTGATAATATTTCTAGCCCAATTACCCTCTTTATGGAAGCCATCCATTTTACTTATCTTTAGAAGAAGATGGAAAAGCAAATGGTGTTTTCTTGTTCAACAGTAATGCAATGGGTAAGATTGCAAGTTTAAATAAAAATATTTTTTCTAAAGGATTAATGGCTACATGAAATGATTAAATTCTTTTGTAAAAGCCAAAAACAAAAGTTATTCTTTTCTTATCTACAGATAAGTTTTATCTCTTATTGTTCTTCTAGTTTATGGTGTATTCTGGTTCTTTTAATATCACTGATAAATGATAAAGAAAAGTATGATTTCGGAAAGTGAATGCAACTCTCTGAGATGAAATTCAATGGAAAAAAATAAGCTTGTCATTTTAATTTCCAAAAACATTAAGTTTATATTAAAATACTTATTTATTACATTTCTAACTATGCCTTTTCTTAACTAAAAATGAGTATTTATTGAGAAAATGTGTATATCAAAAAGTTTACTCTTATCCAAAATCTGTTGTTATTGCAATGAATAAATTTAGCCAAAATATATGCCAATAATTAAAATTTAGCCTTCTAATATATACATATTATTATTTCACAGCTCAAATATCAAGTATCTTCTGGTTTTTAAAATAATTTCAGAGAATTATTCAGAAACTTATTTTATGGGTTTTATTTTTGTGAATAAAAATATTTAACCTGTGATGAAATTTTATTCAGAAATTGTTCTGAAATATTGCACTATAAACAGAATATGAAAAGAATATTGCAACATTTTACATACATTATATATTTTGTTTATTTTATAAGCTTTTTCAATTCTAAACAAATTTTTTTAATGAAACTGAATATAAATTTATCTTGTGTGAGGAAAATAAGAACAGAAGTGTATAAAGTATTTTAGATGTTAATATCAATAAGGATAGTGATTCTATTTGAAAATATATTAAAAATTTCTAAATATTCTACTTTAATATTTAATTTGAAATATGATCAAGGCCAGCCATCTGAGAGGTGCAGCAGGTGCTACCCCTCACGATTCAATGGGGCCCATCGTTATTAAGAATTGAAATAGTGTTCTGAACAATAATAGATTTTATATGTACTGAAAATATTCAAGTCTGATTCCATGTGACTGGCTATTAGGCAATAATGATGGTGATATCTATAAAAGGGGGAAGGGATTTATGAATAAAGAAATCCCTTTCAGAAGTGTTAAGACATAGTACCCCGACTTCTGGGAACTGAGATTGGGTTCAAATGATCTTGTAAAGTATCATCAGCTATATACTTTTTTCTGCATCTAATGTAACATTTTTTAATGTGTGCATCTGTGTATGTTTGTTTATATTAAGTTGCTAAAAAAAAAGGTGAAATGAAGATAAATTAAATGATCAGCTCCTAGCAATGCACATTGCATTACTGCTTCACCAGCCAAGACCGAGCTGAAAAGAATAAAGGAAGTTTAAATTTAGCAGTTGGGGGTTTGGAAACTTCATAGTATATATTATAGTCTTGCGCAAGTACGCAAAATGTTGTTAATATAAGATAAATAGATTTACAATCATTTACCTCACTTATTAGGTAATAGTGTATAGTAATTTGATAATTCATTCTGTAAATTTATTAATGTTGTTAGATATAACCATGTTCTCACCAGGAATTCACATCCTTCTGGATGTTACGAAAAATTACCGGAAAAGGAAAAAGGAAGAAAAGCTAAACTTCTAGAAGTTACAAGTAAATCTATTTTCTTGGATACAAAGTAATCCTGGCAACTACATTAAAGCAGTTAAATTTGTTGAAAAATCGAGTGTTTATACAAATATGACCGAATCAGAAAATGACAATAATAAATATGATCAAGAGAGTATAAATGATCCTGGCTTATGGCCAAGTATTATAACTGATAAATTTAGAATTTAGTGTTGAAGTCGGACCTGTGAAACATAAAGAGTTTTTGCTAAAAATGCTGAAGATAGGTCATTTTCCACTACATACCACTTTTAAAAAATGTCAAATGGTGTGACACAACTTCGCAGCTGGTTAATTTATTCAAAGACACCGTATTTTGTTTTTGATGTATACTGTTTTCTTAAAGAATAGGAAATGACCAAACTACACGATTTATAGGTCGCACTAATGACTGGAGAAAGCTGTCAAATGTAATCTACGATCATGATCGCTCGTCATATTAATTCGTTTATTACATTTAAAGAAATATTAAAATGACTAAATTTATGTTCGACTATTGATAAAACAAATCAATATAAGTAAGGAAATGGCAAACTCAAATTTCTATTTCAAAGAACTGTATATATGGTTCTGTTTTTTTAGCCTTTAATAATCTTCCACTTCGATGAACCATCGAAATAAAATAGTAAGCCTAATAATGGAAATTTTTTATTTAATCGAATTATTAAGTAAATACAATCCTGTGCTCATGGATCATATAAATTAAATAATAAATTTTAAAAATAGAATTGTGCATCATTTAGCACATAAATCACAAGAAAAAATTGTTTATGCACTTGGAAATGAAGGCCTTAACAAAATTAAACGCATTATAAAAGTAGCCATGTACTATAGTATCCGAATGGATTATACTTCTGATATTTCCCATAAGGAATAAACTTCAATTGTGAAGAGAAAAGTTTAACTATGAATCAGTCATTTATAAAGTTTATTGAAGTAATTGATCTTACTGGTGAAGGAATAGCAAAAACTCTATTGGAAAGATTAAGTGAACTTGATTTAGATATTATGAATTGTAAAGGGCAAGCATATGATAACGGTAGTAACATGAAAGGGAAATATTAAGAATGCAGTCTAAAATACTCTATATGTTTCCACATACAGTTTATATTTTTTGCCTATAACATTCCTTAAATTTATTAATTTGTCATGCCGCTTCTAGTAGTGTATATAGTAAAAAAATTTTTAAAAAAAACACCTTTTTAGGATATTACTATGCTTATCTTGCTTATTTTCTTCAATTGGAAACTCTGCAAAGCATTTTTAAACGTTACTCTTAAACTATGACGTGACACTCGTTGGGAAACCAAAATAGATTAGGTGAAAGCAGTGCATACTCAGTTTGAAGGAAGAATTTGTTAATATTTAAATGATGGTAGTAACAATAACACAGCAGTATCTGACGCTAAAAGTTTATTATGTACAAGAAGTGTCATTTATTTTATATTTAATAATATTGTTTGCAATATTTTTCTAAATTAACAATATTATTAAACTATTTCAAGCAGAAACACTTTTTATTTTTTCCAATCAATTGTTCTTGTCTTGGCTTTCAATTTAGTCAATAATATTAAAATTGAAATCCAAAATTTAAGAACAAACTTAAACTCATTTTTCAACGAAGCAAAAGTGTGCACATAATTTGAACATTGTCCTGAAAAGCGAATTTAAAAAAAGAAAAGATTATGTTTCGAAATTATAAAAAAATATCTGGTAGAGGAATTAAGGTGTTATTTTTTTTGACACTGTAATTGATACTGTTATTGCACAAGTAGAAGATGGGTTTAAAAGTATGCCAAATAGTATTTCTGATTTCAAATTAACCACTGATATAACAACTTTAGAAAAATATAAATTAGATAATGTTCCAAAAACTTGGTAAAGTTTTATAACACAGATGTAGATGAAAACTTAATCCAAGAAATTTGTTAGTTATGGGATTTGATTTTGAATGAAAGCGATGTAAATAATACACAAGGCATTCTGCAATGCAAACTGAATAATAGTTATAATGAGTTATTTCTAAATGTATTACCTGCGTTAAAACATTTCTTTATGTTGCCAGTTATTACATCAAGTGCTGAGCACTATTTTATCAAATTAAAATTAATAAAGAATTATCTTTGGTCAAGCATGGGTTCAAAACGCTTGAATGCACTTGCTGTATTAAGCATAAAGAAAGAAATTGAAATAAATTGTACTAACAAAAAAAATCACATACTAAATTAATATGCATTATTAACATCTATTCAGATTTGTGTTATTATTATTTATTTGCTTTATTGCATTTATTATTATTATTTTGCTTTTATGAAAAAATTAAGACTTCAGGCACCTCTGAAGAGAAAGACCGGCTCTGAGTATAATTTATCCAGATTTCACCATTTGAAATTTTGCAATATAATTTTTCATTATTTAAATTCTGATTCAGGTAGTAAAAATTTAATTTCCGTTAAAAAAGAGAGAAAGGGTTATTTCATTTTAATATTTTCAAATTGCAAATTTATTTTAAAGCAAATGTCAAAAGTGAATTATTAATGAGATGTGAAAAGCATAGGGGGGGAAAGCAGTTGATTTATAAATTGGAGTGCATGATGAGACTTCAATTAACATTCATTTAATTGAAGAGATAAGTGAAGACATTATTACCAGTATAAATTTTAAAAAAATTACTATAGATCTGTTTAAATCTGCAGGATTTATTATTTATTTGTATTTCCCTTCAGTGAGGGAATTTCAGTATTTGAAGTTATAGTAATGCACATTCTATTTTAATAAATTTGTTGATTTAGCTTCATATTTTTAACTTAATCACCATAATAAAAATTAATTTTAGATTTTTTTCTACATATTAAAAAAAAAAAATTTTATTACTAATCACTTTTGGTAACCAGCTAATAAGCTGGGGATATTATAGTTATATTCACTTTCAGTTATGTTGCAACGATGTAATTTTTTGTCCATGGTTCTGATAAATTTTCAAATATTGTCATGTTTTCTATTTATTGTGTGTATAAACTTTCTTAATGGAAATCAGTTCTAATGGCAAGCACAAATCTCAAAACACTTCCGAACTGAACTGAATCAGATCTATGACAACACAGCACTATTAAAAATATAAATACTTGATTCATCTACTTTCTGATATTTTCTACTTTGTAACTTTATTTATTTTTTATTTTTTTCACTTAAAAAAAACTTCCTATAAAAAGTATCTTTTTTTCTTTTGCTTTCAACAGTGAGAAAAAATTATATGATTAAATACTTAATAAAACAATAAAAAGGATTTCAATTTTAGGTTGACAATATAATCTATTATTTAAAATTAAGCGTATATATATATCCATTAATGACAATTTTTTCAAAACTTTGAAACAGTACAAAAAGTTGTTTTTCTGCAATGGTAGTTGGTATGTTTTGGAAGTAACCGTGAAAAACTGTCAAAATCCAGCCTACTTTTTTAATTCATAACAACAACAAAAAAAAATCAACCATATTCTCACCATCCTAGATAAACATATGACAAATTTGGTAGCTACAGATAAATCAGGCTTACCTGTATATTGCTAAAACATGCAGACACAAACATACATTCAATTTTAGTAGTAATGGAAATTATTATAGATGGAAATGAGCTACGTTTGTATGCCATTCATATATGTACTTAATATTATTTAAAAAGATATTTTATGTTTATAAATAGCGTAAATATAAAATAATGAAATGTGTAGAAACCTGATTACTTATAACATGACAAAACATTGTTATTATTTTAATATTTTATAATTCATAGAGTTTGTATTGTTACAAATTTATTTATTTGGTAACTAGAATAATAATAATTTTTTAATCAACTTGTCTCACTTTCTTTCAAGCCAATGGCCCTTAATAGCTGTCTACTCTGCTTCAATTTGCAAAATTTTCTCTTTCAATATACACTGCTTTTTAATAATTTGATAAATTAAAATCTTGCATTTTAATGTCCATGCTATATTTCCTTTTTACTGTTATTTCTTGAAGATATAACAGATTTTTGTGTCCTTTGTATGTTGTGCATAAAAAAAGTAGATTATCAGTGTGCAAGGTATTTTAGAAGTGTGGAACACTATTAAAATTCTGTAATTCAAGTATATAATTAAATAGAAAAATCACTTTGGGGAGGAAATATGGAAATGAAACAGGATTCTCATTTGTTATGAGAACAAAATTTATTGATTGCAGATTTTGCTATGTAACTCACAATATAATTCTGCAGTCATCAGATGAGTACATTACTTAGAATAAGAAAACTGGTAGAATAAATGTGTTTTTTTTTTTCTATGAATGCTTACAGTTGCCTTGCAAAGAACTAAAATTTATCTGGCTATTGCTTGACTGGAGTTTTTGTCTGTAGTTAATAATATCTATGTTGTTTTTATTCTGTTATGCCGTCAAATACAGTATTTCTTGCTGTGAAAAGTGTAGTTCTTCATCTGATGCAATCTTGAATGGAGATCAATATACTAGACATTTGTGAGTCCAGTGTATTGAATTGTTCAAACAGCCATCTAATCATTCAAACTATAATTTACATAATCACAAAACTGGTTTCATGACAAGAAAAAAAATTTGGTTTCGTTTCTATGCAAAACAATCTCCCTATATTCATGCATTTGTGAAATAGCAATTTTGATAGTTGCTTAAAATTTCAAAATACCTTGTATTAATTTTTATAAATTCTTGAGTAATTGAAAAAAAAATTATAGTACTTGAAATTCCACGTATTAATTTACTGGTTGTTTTAGATATCATTCTACAACCTACTCCTGCAATAACATTCAGACCCATTGGTGGAATTTTGGATTTTTTTATTATGCTGGGACCTTCTCCTGCCAATGTTGTTCAACAATACACCAGTATAGTAGGCCGAACTTTCATGCCACCATATTGGAGCTTAGGATTCCAACTCTGTCGATATGGCTACGGTTCTCTCAATACAACAAAACAAACGTTGCAACGTAATCTTGATGCTGGTATTCCTGTAGTAAGTATATTTTTAATTTGAATTATATGAAGATATGCATATACATTTTTTTTGTGGGAGTGTGTGTCATACAGATATTAGTAATATTTTCATTTATTCATGCCATTAACAATGTTTAATAATGTTTTTGGTAATATTTTGAATAAAAACATTTTGTTCTTTTTCTGAAAGAATTTATAAATGTGTAATAAGAAGGTTTGATAAAAATACAAATATTGTTTTAATTTGCTTTATTATCTAAGCTATCAATAATGTTTTATACATTTTTAATTATTATTATTATTTTGCTACTGATGGTAATTATGAATGAAACAAACTTCCTTTTTGTTATTTATAAAAAGATAATTATCTGATTGCCTCTCATTCTTTTTCATCATTTAATGTTTGAGAGCTTAAAATTGTATCAGGAAAATATATAATTCTATTATGTTTTCAGTTTATGTTTCTTTTAATATTTATAATGTATTCAGGATTAATGGACACAATGTTCTGTCATTAAGTGTATTTTAATTATAAAAGCTAATGATGATTATCTTAGCTTCTTTCTGAGTTGATATTAGTATAAAGTGTATAAAGTGTACTTCATATTCATATTTTAATCAATAGTCACTAAAGCATAAATTTAATACATTTTTGTGACAGGTTCCAAAAGAAAGATTTGATGGAGTTAACATGTGAAGTTAATATTTCTGAAATGTTTTATGACATGCCTCTATGGCATTTCTATTCTGCCAAAAATTTATTAATGCATTATGTTGTAAAGTTTACTCTAAATTGAATCATTTAAAATTTCGATTATTATTTGATAATTTAAAAAATTTTTTAATGCAGTCCCTAAATAAATTATAAAATCACATAATTTCAGATGTACATTGATAAAATATTTAAAACTTATTAATCCATTAAAAAATATTCAGAAAATAAAATTGTGAGAAATAGACAATTTTTCATTTACATTTTTTAAAGTATATTTTTCATATTATAAATTATTTGTAATAAATTTTTAACTTCATTTCTTATTACTTTTTAAAAATACTTCTATTACAGATAACTATGATTCATTTGAATAAAATTTAATGTTCTTATTTCTATTTTTTATAAAGGATGTTCAATGGAATGATATTGATTATATGGATAAATGGAAAGATTTCACTTATGATCAAACTAACTTTGCTGGGTTACCCGAATTTGTTGATGAATTGCATAGTAAAGGAATGCATTATGTACTTATGACTGTAAGCTCCACTTTAAATATCATTTTGAAATGTTATATAAATATTTGTGCGTGTGTGTGTGTGCGCGTGCGTGCGTGCGTGTGTGTGTGTCTTGGTTATTAAAGAGTTAAATCTTGAAATCCTTTGTAAATATTGACAAAAATGTTAGCATTTATTCAATAATATGCAAACTAATATTGGAGGTACAATTGAATGTTTTCTATTTTAATAATGCTTTTAAAAAAAAAGAATATAAGTAACTAAAGCTTGAGTTAAACAATTAGTTAAGATTGATTTTTAGGAAATTGCTGCAATATGTCATTTAACAAAGCAAATTCTATTATGTAAAACTATTATATAAAAAGCTCATATGACATTTCTGAAGAATATTTTTTTCTCTTTCCTTTGCTATATTACTAACACTTTTTCTATCATTAATTAGAAAACTCCATAACTTATCATTTTCAGTCTATATATCTATTTGCAATTTCTGCTAGTTTTTCCTAACACTGTGTATGCTTTTCTTTTAATGGGTATGACAGAAATGTAAATGTTTATGACTAATGAAATCCAAACAAATGAAAATAATAATAATAGTAATTTTATGCCACCTAAAGAATATATAAAGCAATATTGTGTTTCAATTTGTTTTGAAAATTACAACACTCTCATAGTTATGATGCAGCTACAAAGTCTGATTCAAAAATTCTCCATAGTCATTTGATTCATGTCTTCACATTGATTTCTTGCATTACTACTGGTTTTATATTTTCTGAAGTTATTAGAAGTATTGATTTGTGCTTGGTTTGAAGTATACAAACAGAAAAAGCACATTAGGTCAAATCTAGTGAACTTCTTACGAATCCAGTTTCTTATTGCAGTAAAGCAAAATTTTCGAGAAGAATTTCTAGTGAAGGTTAAGAAATATGTGATATGGCACTTTTTGGTTGGAATCGTGTATCTTTCAGATTATGATTGAGTATTGAAAAGATGGTTTATGTGAAAAATCTTCAAATATTTGGTCATAATGATCCAACTTAAACGATTATACAATATTCTCCTTTTTTTTAATACCTGAAATAGAAAATCATTCATGAGATATTCTAAGTGTATTCCTGGACGATCAGCAACAATAATTGCAAAACCACCTACTGTACCAGTCACTGGTTTAAAGCAAGTAAAATACGATGATAAAAATAGTGTGTTTGCAAATGGCATGGTCTTACACATTTAGAGTGACCATGCCCACTGCTCTATATCTATTACAAGCTTATCATCCCTTTCAACAAATTAAAGTACTCTTTCTGCCTGTATTTTGTTGTTATGGTCTACTTACTGGAATCAGAAATTATATAATTTCAAATTTCTCCTTTTGCTGCAAATATTTTCCTTTTTAATATTTGATACAGATCCAAATTTTTTAAAATAAAAATGAATAGTAGAAAATGAAACATAAATGTAATTCTTTTTAAAAATTAAGTCAAAAACAGCAGTAGAAAGGGACAAATAAATGTTAGTTATAGAAGAATTTCAATTATATTTGAAAGTTTATCATTAGAGCTGTTGAATGTTTATAACAAAGGGCTGATAGATAATGAGTTTAAAAAGATATTTGAGTAAGTCATTACAATATATATTAGACAAAGCCACAGATGCAAATACAATTAAAGAACCAGATGGCAAATGCAAGTTTGAAAGAAGTTCTCATTTCAGTTGCAAAAGGGTTAGATATTAGTTTATAATAAAGAAATATAATTTGAAGTAAGAATTTATTTAATCATCATTTGAGCTTGTTAGATTTTATGTTGTCATCAAAATAAGTCTGTGTATGAAATGTTTTTTAATATGAAATATTTTGTAATTTATAAATTATTTTGTTTTAAAGATTGCAACTTTTATTGCAAAATTTCCTCTGCAACTACTTATTTTGACTTTAACCTTGCCTCATCATTAATAAATTTCATGTAGTGATTTAGAATTTGCATTGCTTTGGATATGGCAGAATAAGATACTGTACATGTAAAATTGCACAATTGACCCAATTTATTGCATAACATTAATGTATTCTATACTGTAATTTTTTTTTCGGTTTTGGGTCGTACTTGGAGAATTATATATGAAATAATATTTTGAACTTTTATCAAGAATAATTTTTAAATTTTAATTTTTTACTAGGATCCTGGACTTAGTTGTTCAGAAAAACCAGGTACCTATCCTCCATATGATGAAGGATTGAAAGAAGACATATTTATAAAAAACCCTGATGGTACTGTGTTTAGAGGGAAGGTAAAATATATTATTTCCTAAGGTATTTTGCTGAATAAGAATTAATTCTGTAACTGTTCATATTTTTAATTATCTTCTCTATTTCTTAAGGTTTGGACTGACGGTGAGACTGTTTATCCTGATTTCAGCCATCCAAAGACTCCTGCTTATTGGATGAAACTATTTTCTGACTTTCACCACAAAATAGATTTTGATGGTGTTTGGATTGTGAGTGAACTTTTGTGCTTTTTGAGGGGACTCTTATTTTCGTGTATAAAAAAATAAATTTATGTAAAATAGCTTTTTTTTGATGTTGTAATAGCAAAAGTAATTTCCCTATTTGTTTTTTGTTTATATATATATATATATATATATATATAATTGTAATAAAGAATATGCAATGTCAGAACTGCAATATGCATTTTTAAGTTTGGATGTGTTTTATTTGCATAAAAGCGATTAATTGCACTTTCCTCCATTCCTTGACAAAGTTGTTACGTCTGTCTAATGACTATGTTCATTGTGATATGCATTTAAATCTAAAGTTGTCAATGGCATGCAGTTAAGCCAAATGTTTGTTAGTCCATGCAGCACTTTAAATACCAAAGTGTCCAAACTTTAAATTTATTCATACCTACTTTCTTCAAAGTGTTTGTACTTTAATTCACAGTTGGGTTTGGATTATTACAAAATTTTATTTTCTACATATATAGTAAATGTAAACATAATACATGCTGTATATGTAAAATAATTTGTTTTGTAAACATACTATAATACATGTAAATAAGGAGAATTTTTGGTTTAATCATCTATTATTTATTTCATGGCAGTATTATTGAAAAATTCATTTTAGTAAGAGTTTTCAAGGTATATTATTTCTTTATACCTATTAATTCAAGTTGTATATTTTCTGTACAGTCAAAGAGAAAAAAAGGCTATTAGTTATACAACTTCAGTCTGAGCTTTTATATATTTGAAACTGTAACTGTAACCTATATTTTGAAAATGAAACTATAGAAAACTGCCGACTTTGGAATTCATTGCTGCTCATGAAGTGTTTCATATTAGTGTCAGAAAATTAAAGTTATGTTTATGAGGTTTTAAAGGGCATGAAAAAGAAAGATAAAACATTGTGTAATGCCTAAGTTAGTGTTACTATGTGTTTTATGTGTAAATATTTTATTTTTAAAGAATGAGAAAAAAGCTTCAAAAACCATGAAAAATTTAATCCATCATATACAGACAAATGTATCACCTTGAAATTCTTGCAGCATATTATTTTGTCAGTTATAAATGAAGGAAAATTAAACTGCAATTGTTTTAAAAATAAAGTACTTACTAATAACTTGCTGATCAATTTTTTATATTAATGTATTAATTGCTTTTCTTTGTTTTGCAATGATATTTGCTATTTTATTTAATAAATCATTTCATTTAAAGGACATGAATGAACCATCAAACTTTTATGATGGAGGAAAACAGGGCTGTATGAAATCATCTTTTGAAGATCCACCTTATCTGCCCAACTGGGAAAATGGGAACTTGCCGTTACGTAAAAAAACTGTCTGCATGACAGCAAAACATTATTCAACCATCCATTACAATGAACATAATTTGGTAGCATATAGGGAGGCTAATGCAACTAATCGGTGAGTTATTTATCCACACTTTAAAAATATTTTCTAATGCTTAAATTGGAATATGATTTTTTTTTGGCAATACTACAGTTGTATGGTGATGATTCATTAATAACCTTAAAAATATCAATATTATCGTGGTATTTAAAATTTATTTAATTTACTAAGACTTGTATGTTGGTTTATTTATGATTCTCTATTTGATTCAAAATATATACCCCATGTGATATAAATAGTATATAAATGGAGAATGTCCTTTGTTTCATTATGTGACAAAATTGCACCCATTCAAATGCTTGTTTTCTGCTATTCATTATTATTATTCATATTGAAGATAGAGACTTTTAAGATTTGTATTTAGTTAATTTCTTCTTATAACTGTTATTTTGAGCTCCATGTTAAACTGAGAAATAAATTAAGGCCTTTAAACAAGTAATAACATGTTGTTACTAATCAAACGATCTATCATAAGTATCCAAATTCATGAATCAAGGGCTTATAATATATGGAGAGTAAGACACCTTCTTTTATCAAAAGGACTCTGAAACACTTAAGTATCACCTGAGGTAGAATTATTACTTAAGTCTTGTAAATAGTGGTAGTTTATATTCCTGGAGAACTTTCAGGAGGAACTGGCCCTCATTTGTATTTTGCATGAAGAAAAACCAGAATAATACGATGCTTGCCTTTTTATATAAATTTACACAATTGTATCTGTTTTTAATGGCTATAATTTGTTATTTAAATAACTTGAGTAGTCATTATCCTTAAAACTCATATTTATAAATGCTGGATCATTGTTCATGCATTTTTTGAAATTTGCAAAATCCCATTTGTTACATATAAGAGTCTGCTATTATGAACAATAATCTTCTGAAATCTAGATTTTTTAAAAATTATTTAATTTGTTTTAAAACTTGAAAGTATGTTGATAATCATACTTAGTTCAAAATCTAATTTAAATAACAGTAGATTTTGATATTAAATTATCTTTTTTAAAAAATTCACTTTACTTGACCTTTTTAACTTCAAATAATTCACAATTCTAAAATCTTCTTGAATTTTTTTAATCATAAATATAGATTAAGTTAATAAAGTCATTGAGCCAGGTCAGCTTTTTTAGCTGACAAATAGTTGGTTCATTGCCATAAATAGTACAATAGATATAAACCCACAAGAAAGATGATTTAATAATGAATGAATTTTTTTAACTTATCCTTGTTATAGAAAATTAAAGAGAGTTGGGTAGTTTTTGCAATCTCACATAGGAAAAATAAATAGTAAAACTAATCCTGTAAAAAATATGTAAAGAATGACAACTCAACTGCAAAGTTTATCATGAAACATCATATTGAAAGAAGATTCTTTAGTTACACTATTTTTTTATAAAATCAAATGATAATCACTGTTGCATATTTATTAATTTAAAATCTGCAGTTATGATAGCAATATCATAATAACAGCATATGTGTATTTATTAACATTATGTAATATTTGTTTGAGTAATATCTAATGAAGCTCTATTTAATTTTCAGGGCACTAAAAGCTATTAGACAAAAACGCCCTTTCATAATATCTAGAGCATCATTTGCTGGATTAGGAAGACATAGTGGACATTGGAGTGGAGATATATCATCTACATGGGAAGATTTACGCTACAGTATTACATGTAAGTGTGCAAAATTCAATTGTTAAAATTTTCTTTCAGGCATAATTTTGTTTTTAAACTGATTATGTTCCCCATTTTTTTATTTGCAAAGAAATTGTTACTTGTCTGATGTTTATGCTATTATTATTATTATTTTAAGTATTTTGATTTTCAATAATTTTATTATTTTTCTGTGGCTTATGTGATAAGATTTTAAGGATTTTTTTGTGGTTTTCACAGTGCTTTTATTGAAATAATTTTAAATTATGATATATCATTTCTAATGAAAATTATAAAATAAAGTTGTTTTTTACCGACAGATATTAATTCAATCACACAAAATGTTAAGAAATCATTGATTTATTATATAGTAGCTTTTGGTGATCAATTGCTTTGCTAAAAATATTGGTTTCATTTAATTTTAAATTAAATTAATCATATAAAACTTCTCATCCATGATTCCTTCAAATTGTCAATTATTAACACGTTCACTGCCACTACCCACGCTTGATATCAGGACCATTTATCTAATTAGATGACCCCTTCTTTGCTATCTTTTAACTGTAGTAGAGAAGGTGTCATCTAATAACATAGATGGTTTGATACAATTATATATTATTTGTAACGCACAAGCGCGTCAGTGGCAGCGAATGTGTTAAAGTTGTATTTTAATAGTCCTATATAAGCTCTAATCATTGAATATATGAACTTTTCAAATGTAGATCAATTAAGGAACATTATTGCTGTATTATGCCCATTCATCTGACTTCTAAATACTGATATTCCAACTTTACCTTTTTGTTTGTCTTGTAAGCTAGATAAATATTAAACGGAATCGTCCTTGAGTTCTTAACCATTAAATAAAATAACACCACCAAATATTTAATGAAACAATGAAACTAATTTCAATTTCATTTACAACCATAAAAATATTATGAAATATTTTTAAAAATTAATTAAAACTTGTATGAAGAATTTTACAATAACCAACTTGACATCATTGGAAAATATTAAATATTTCATCTGATTGCAACCATGAAGAAATTTCATCTTGAAATTTTGATGAATCTTTACATTTCAGACCTCCCTAAGAATGAAAGACTTATTTTTAGAATTTGTAAATTGTTAAATTAGAAACATTTTGAGCGAAACAATTGAAAATTGATTCATAGACAGAAAGTCAAATTTATAGATTTTTATCAAATTGGAGCAAAATCCATTCAGAAAAAAGTTTGTATGTTCAACTGTATGAATATAAATCAATGCAATAATTGCAAAACCGAGAGACTGAGGTATCAATCGATCCATATCCATTACATTTTCTATGGAAGGTTGAATATTTCTCTGTGTTTGAATAAAATATAAGAACATTTCATGAGATTTCAACAATATCACAAGTCTTACAAACAGTTTTTGATATTCAACTTTTTTCAAAATTGGTATAATCAGATATGCAGACTTCATGTGCAATATTTTAGATTACTACTTGATTTTATTAATATTATTATTTTTATATCTATATATTTTTCTTTGCATTCTTTTAATTGAAACAAAAGTTTTTATAATTCTTATATTGATTCCTTCATACTTTCTTTTTAATTCCTCATCTTGAAAGTTGAAAAAAAAAAATGTGATGTCTATGACATTTTTGTGATTTGTATTTAAACCCAATTAAATTTATTGTTTGGTTGAAATTATTATTCAATTTATAAAATCTGTATCAAGTGTTGTCAATCAAAAAAAAAAAAAAAACCTGGAAGAGGGCAAATAAAAAAGAAAAACATTTAACTATTGAAAATAATTGTTTCTCAGAAAGAAAGAAAAAAGTGAAAAACCCTCTAGTTAAATAAACACAGTTACTAGCTATTTTTCATTTTATCTACAAATCAATTTTTATTAATGCAAATAATATGATTAATGCTGATAAATTAATTGCTGCACCAAATCCAAAATACAAATAATGTTGAAAGGAAACATTGACTATTTCTTCTAACTGAAATGAGATTATTATGAACATTATAACATAAAATAATGAAAATTGCAGAACATTTCAAAATAGAAGTTGTCATTTCGTATCCATTTATGACCCAATGAAAAGGGAGGGGGGATATTTTTAATTCCACCCAGCATTACAGATGGCAGTGGAGAATTATATATACTGATATTATTTTTCAAAACATATTATGAAATCTATGCCATGCAATTGACAATATGTGTTTTTAAAATTCTATAGAAAATATGTTGTTCATTTATTTAATGTTATGCAGCGTTGCTTAATTTTAACCTCTATGGAGTCTCTATGATTGGGTCTGATATTTGTGGATTCAATGGTGACACAACTGTTCCACTTTGTGCAAGATGGCAGTCTTTAGGTGCATTTTATCCATTCTCAAGGAATCATAATAATCTTGGTCAGAAAGTAAGCAACTTTTCATATTCATAAGCTATTGTCATTAAACTACGATTAAGGTTTATTTACAGCTTGCGCCAGAGAAACTTACTTTTTTGAAAGGTCAATAAAAACAAAAATACTTCAGTTATTGTTTTAATTGTTTTTTTATTTGAGAATACAATACCCCTTTTTTTATACAGTTTTGAAAATGACATCGGTTAAATAGCGACCTCCATTGCGCATACACTGGTTAAGGCGATTTTTGAAGTTCGTGTCCACTCTTTGCAGCATATCAATAAACATTGGCGTCGCGAATGTTGTCCTTGAGGTGAGCTATTGTCCGTGGTCGATCGACATAAACCAGGGATTTCAAAGTGAGCCTCGTCACTGAAAAAAACGACCGCGTCTTCAGGTAAGTTGTCAAGCAGCATTTCACATGCATTTTGACGGGCAACAAAGTCGTGTTCACTTAATTCTTGCACAACAGCCAATTTATAGGGATGAAATTGAAGGTCTTGATGGAGAATTCGCCGAAGAGTGGTATCAGAAATTCCCAGAGCAACTAGGTGTTTGCGAGCCGAATGCAGATCTGTCAGCCTCACTCTTTCGACATTTTCCGGATTTCTGGTGATCCGTTGATGTTCATTTCTGGGTTTAGCGACACTTCCAAAATGAGTTAACCCACGACAGAATCGAATTACGGCCAGGAACGGATCTATTTCAAAGCGAGCGTGGAAGACACGTTGCGTAGCAACAAGTGAGCGACCATTAGAAAAGAAGCTCTCGATGGCGAAGGCCCGCTGTTCTCTAGACCAGAGTATGATGGCAACTGACTAGAGGGAGAAACAAACCTGGGGACTTCCCCCTCCAGTAGCTCCACTTGTGACCCCTCTACCCACCCAACTCACCACTCGGGATTTTTTTCAAATAAGTAAGTTTTTCTGGCTCACCCTGTATTTAAATTCATTAAAAATTTTAAAATATTAAATGTTTCCAAAAAATATGGAATAACAATGTTTTTTACACTATCGGAAAAGAATATGAATATTTAAATACACATTTTCAATAGAGGTATTACTAGTGTAATTTATTATATAGAATATTTTAATGAATAAGGTAAATTATTGAATGATTTTGTAATTTGATTTATTCCATTTAAGATGGATGAATGGATTGAAATATAAGACTTTCTCTAGCAAAATCTCACCCAATTATTTGAAAACGCAATAGTTGATTCTTTTATGGTTCCCACACTCTATTTATTACTTTATTTTGATGAAATCAAATATACTCACTATAGCCTCAAAATATGGTGTAATTACACTATACTTTTGTTTCATATATTGCTATATTCAGACTTTCTAAAAAATTTTTATTTAAGTACAAATAATTTTTGTTACCAGAATTATTTATTCAAACAGAATTCAAAATAAATTTATTTATAATTTTAAGTATTTTACTTATGTAAATATATATCTTTTTTTGTTTTAGGAGCAGGATCCTGCTTTCTTAGGTCCTATTGTTACTCAAGCTACTATAAATTCATTAAGCACTCGTTACCTATTGTTGCCATATTTATATACTTTATTTGCCCGCAGCCATATATTTGGTGATACTGTTGTTCGACCTTTGTTTTTCGAGTAAGTGCTTTAGGTTCTTTCAATGAAAATGGCAAAATAATCTGATTAAAGAAAGTGGGAAAGCTAAAAGAAGATTTTTTTTATTAAAATATGTTTCTAGCTTTAGTCCATATCTGTGAGCTCTTCAGTAATTTGTTGTTTTGAAAGCTTTTCATAAATCTTTAGTGCAGTTTATTTTTAAAAATTTAATAGTTCTACTCATTTGTTCAGTGTTATAAAAAAAATTCGACTTAATACTCATATCAGAAGTAAAAATGATTTAAAGTTGTTGTTTTTCCCCATAAATGTTGGTTTTAATTTGAATTTGTCATCTAAAATTTTCCGTGAACCCTTCAAATTGACACAATCCTTCATTGAGTTTTTAGCTTTTAATTGGTGAAAAAATTGCAAAATATAGGGAATGGGAGATTTGTTGGGAACTTTAAAATTTTAATATAAAAATTTTATAGTCTTTAATTTTATATAATTGTATAGTGTATGAACTGAGGAGTTTTAAAGATATTCTAGAAAAACTAAAATGGGAACTAGAAAATATTGCTCCAACATCAGTACCAATGTTCGCAGAGAGTGTTGTCAAATTCGAAAGACAAATTCAGAGCTAAGATAATAAGCATTAAGTACATGAAAAAGAAAATATAGGGCTGTGGCAATGTTTATTCAGTAAAAATCGCAAAAATAGCCATTATCTTCGCCAGACACATAGAAAAACTATTCGTCTGGCGAAGATAATGGCTCTATGAATGCGAGGATTAGGAACAAGGTAATCAAGAAGAAGTCTTCTCGTATGCAAATTTTTCATGCTTTCGTGAAAAATATAAGCAGTAAGTAAGTATTCATTAATGAACATTATAGAATTGATGGTCGTTATTCTTCATTCGCAAACAACGTCAAATTTCATGAATGTAATGGCAATATCTTGATGCTCCAACAAACATTAACCAAATTGTTGGTGTTCCCTGCAATAAATCCGGAGAAACGAGTCGGAACAAAACAAGGTATACTTTTTGCCGCTGAGGCGTTTAGGCAGACGATGTAGTCTAAATAGCTGAGACTCTGCCCATTTTATCAATATCAAACTTGTATTGTACGTTCGACGAGATAGAGATGTGGGGATTTTCGAATTACCAAATATTCGCATTGTGCATGTTGAAGACACCTACCTTATCTCTTCAAGGAGGCTTCATCTGAGGATAAAATTCTGGCAGAAAAGTGCGCATCCTCCTGCGTGGCATTCAGCATACGAACTCCACCCGTTTTGTGATTCTCATTGAAAAAGATAACCTGCAACCCTATGTTTTTTGGTAGTTTTTTCATCTACTTAAATGCCTATTATCCTTATTCTGAATTTGTCTTTCGAATTTGACACACCTTTTTTTAAACTTCGGTATTGTTTTTTTTTTTTTTTTTTTTTTTTTTTTCTGCTTCCCATTTTAGTTATTCTTGAATATCTTTAAAACTCTCCAGTTCTCATACTACACTCTTATATCAAAGTATAAAATATAAATTCCTTACATTTTCAAGCTTTTATTTTAATTCAATGTTTTAATATTTTTTTTTCAAATATGGGTTTAACCTACTACTTTGGTTTTAGTAATTTATGACTCGATAGTTCATCAAATCCGCATGTTACCAGCAGGGGGGAAAAAACTTTAAGGAATGTGCTTTCAGTTTAAAAAAATCTTAGTTTAAACACTGTTTGTTATTTTTTTCATTAATATTTAATAGTTACCAACAGTTCTCCAATTCTCCATATATTTGTGATTTTCACTTTTTATATATTATATTATAATCATCCTGTGTATAAGCACGCGATTTTATTCTTTTCCATCTACTGTCTTGAAGAAAATGTGTCAATCAGCATTTGATCTTTTCCGAAAACTGACTATCTGAAATAATGCATTTGCTGATTGTCCTAAATAAATGATATTTATTCAAAGCTTTATAACTCGACCAGGTTTGCTCTCAGAAGATTAAAATGTTAGATTGTCAAGATTATTTTTCTGAATATGATTTATAGGATATAAAGGTTGTATAAAATTTAATTTTATGATTTATTTATTTATTTTTATTTGTTTTCAGAAGTACATGTATTGGTTGGAATAAATTAAAATATTATTTGCCACATTTAAATTTTTTTTTGTTGATAAATTTTAATTTCATGATGAATCAGAAAGTTTTTTATTAAATAATTCTTGAAAGTATTGCATAAATTATTTTTAAAAAACATTCTGTGGTACATTTAAAATAACAGTGCTGAAAGATTCGATTTTTCTATAGTCATATTTAAAAATGTATAATTAGTTTCAGAAAAAAAAAGCTTTCTCATTTATTGAAGTGTTATCTTTTCCATTTCAAGTTTAAATATGAAGACAAGGAAGTTGTCAAGAAATTAGAGAGATATATAGTACAAGGTAGTGAATATTGTAAGGCTTCTGTAAGAGTATATGTTGTATAACTTTTAAAATTTGAAGCTTAAACATTTTGTTGATGAAGCTATTAAGATATTAAGGTACATAAATATTGAATTGAAAATTTTAGAGAGCATTACTAATGGTGAACCATCTTGTTGCCAGGGGCGACTAATGTGTGTGTGTGTGTATGTAAGCCCTCCCCCCCCCCTTAAAAATGTGCCGCGGTGGCCTGGTGATAGTCTCGGCTTCGGAACCGAAGGGTTTCAGGTTCGAGACTAGATTCCACCGAAGAACCGTCGTGTAAGGGGGTCTCGTGCACGTTAAGTCCGTCAGGCCAAATTCTGGTATGGTGTGGAGAGAGGGTTGCCAGAGCAGGTGTCGTTCTCGTCATCTGACCGTGGTTCAAAATGACGAGTCCGTCCCAAAATAGCCCTAGTGTTGCTTTACAACGGGACGTTAATATAACTAAACTAAACCCCCTTCAAAATGCAGCATAAAAGTCTATAACAATTTTAATTTAAAATTATTTATTGAGGAAACATGAAACTATACATAAAATATTCAATTAAAATTTAACAGAATCATTTTAGCAAATCAGCTGATTGTCAAATAATAAATAGTAATTGGTGCATGTGCATGTGCATTGGTGCATTTTTTTTTTTTTTTTAGTTTTAAATCTATGGATTAAAATACACATTTATTAGAAAAGTTTAATAATTTAAATTAATAAATTAATTGAAGCATTGTAAGAGTCCACTTTTTCAAGTCTATATTTAGTTTTTACATGAGTCTGAAATTTTTTTCTTGTTTTTATGTAGATATCCTTTAGACAAAAACACTTATTCAATAGGAGAACAATTTCTTTGGGGTCCAGCCTTGATGGTAATTCCAGTTGTTCATGAGGTAACAATTAATCAAATTTTATACAAAGCTTATTAAATATTTAAAACCAAATTATTTTGAATTCAAAACATACAAAAGCACTTTTAAAAAATTGAATCGATAGTCTGCTTTTAGATAGAGAAACAAGCCACACATTTAAGTATGCACCTAGTGGTTTCGATTTTATCAAAATATGAGTGAAAGGAAAGATGGTATCAGAGACATTTATTTTTTATCAGGCAAATATATATAAAAATTACTCAAGTTTCGAATTAAAACAAAGTAATATGATTAGATTCAAAAAGAAACTAGATAAAATAAAAGAAAAAATAAAAATGTGTTGACCAAGAACTATAAAAAAGTCTTTTTCTTACTTACTTTATTCCCTATTCAAAATAAAATAATTCTAAAGTGATAGATATGGGTTTTTGAAATATTCAGTATATCAAATAGAAGAATTCCAAAGTCGATAAGCTTACGCTGGATAAAACTCATGTGGCTTACTACTGAATACTAATTAAATCAGGAAAAATATTGTTGTACAAAAAAAAAAAAGTTAGATTTACTTTATCTTTATTTTTAAATGTGCTGAAACAAAGATTATCAATTGATATTAAAAAAATATATCATGTAAGTAAAAATACGAGATGCCTAGTCGATATTATTTTATTAAAATTGTTGTTTAAATATTATAAGCCAAAAAATATGTGTATGATGACTATATAATAAAGTATTATAAAATTTATTGTAGTGCATGAAATGATAAACGTAACTTATATTTTTATTATAAAAAGTTAAGACAAACTAATAAACTTTTAATTTATTTGTAATAAATTAGTTGATCGAAAAGCAAAGAAATTCTAATATGAATTATTGTCATCGTTTTTTTTTTTTTTTCCTTTTTCAGAACGATGTAACTGTGACTGCATATTTCCCCAAAGGATATTGGTATGGTGCTCTTGGACAACTAATAAACTCCACTGGTCAAAATGTTACATTTAATGTTCCTTTAACTAGCATTGCTCTTGGTATAAGGGGTGGTTATGTTTTCCCTGCACAAATTCCAGATAGAAATACAGAGCTTAGGTATGTTACCAATTTCAGCTTACTTTCGTCAGAGTTATTAATTAACTTTTTCGTCTTTTCAGCAAGCTGAGTCTATGTCTACAATAAAAAGCGAGTCGCAAAACGATTATTATGAATTCTGAAAATTTAGTTTTGTATATGATGTATATCAGCTCTACAATCTGAAAGAATTTGTGGTGACATCTTAATAAGCCAGTAACTACCTTTAAACATTGGTGACCATTTTTGTATAGTGGATAAGTTACTGGACTTCAAACCCGAACATCGCAGGTTCGATCCTTGACGGAATTCAACCTACGTATTGGTACAATTCCGCCAACACATACGACAAATTGATGACCTTAGAAGTGATGAATTTTCAACAGCTGTCTTGGCGCCATCTCTCCATCAGCAACGCAAAGTCGTTAGACTCACTTGACGCAGCAACAACTCTCATACACTAGCCATAACACTTGGTCAATAAAATCGTTCGTCTCTCTACCGAGCTTATTGGTAGGGGAGTATTGTGGTGACATCTTAATAAGCCAGTAATTACCACTAAACATTGGTGGCCATTTTTGTATAGCTAATAAATTACTTGACTTCAAACCCGAACATCACAGGTTCGATCCTTGGCGGAATTCATCCTACGTGTTGGCACAATTCTGCCAACACATATGCCAAAAATTCTATATCAATGAGTTCAGAAACTTTCAAATTTCATATTCCTGCAGTTTGAAAAAAATAATTTTTTCTTTCTTATATACAATGTATACAAAAAGAAAATATTATTGTCATAAAATTTGGTCTTGAGATTTTGACAAATTTCAACATTTCAATCGTTCAAGTTTCTTTTGCATTTTTCTATGGTTATATAAATTTGAGTACTTGCGGCCTTCACGGCCTTGTCCTACAACTATGGTTTTCTTGACAACTTTATCTGGTTTATAAAGTTTCCACTACAATACTCTCTCTCCAGTGAGTCGAATGTGAGACGAATGATATTTGTTTCTGTTTAGTGGTGATCTTATTGAGTTTTTTAATGCGTCTTACCCTCTTTTTATTTATTGATTGCTTATATACTTGATTTTATTTTTCTGCTGATTATTTCTCACAATTTTTTTATATTTATTATCTGATTGTTTATCGCCTTTTTTTTTCATTGACTGACTATTTTTCGGCTTTTTTTTATTGGCTGATGTTTGGTCGCCTTTTTTTATTGGCCGAAAATTTATCGCAATTTTTTATTCGGGTAGAGGGCGCCACAACGGCTATACGAAGGTTGCTTTTTGCTTGCCATCCTAGTTCACCAATGTTGCTATTAGCGATAGGCGAGGATCGAACTCGTAATATTTGGTTTGGTATCCAGGTAACATAACCGCTAGACAAAAGTGACAAAAAGACTCAGTCTTGAAGACGTTATCTGGCTTATAAAGTTTCCTCTATAGTTTGCATGTTGAAGACGAAGGATAAAATCATTATTAAGGGTATGAAGGAAAAATTCAAAAAGACCACTCCCATTGTTTGGAATTATGCCTGTGATGGTAAGTACATAAACCAGATAACAACTTCCGAACATGAGTGTACACATTTGGCTAGCGGTTATGTTACACAGCTACGGACTCAATGGACCTGAGTTCGAATCTCAAGAATGCACATTGATGTCCCAGGATCTGAGTTAACAAAGGCAACTTTAATGGCTCTCTCTACTGGTAGCAAAAATCGCCATTACGCTTGACGTGACAAAAACATTCGTCGCCCACCATAATGCTTGCCGCGATTTAAAAAAAATATAAAAAAACGTTAGTCTACTATCAAAAATACTTGGTGCGATGACATCGTTCCTCTCTCCTCTGATTCACTGAAGTGGGCGTAATATGGTGGTAAGTTCATTAGCCAGATTACAACTTCCGGACACGAGTGTACACTTTTGTCTAGCGGTTATGTTACACGACCATGAGCTCCAACATTGCAAGTTCGAATCTAAGAATGCACAGGCTCATCTATGAACATTATAACTCAAAAACACAATAATTAAAGGAATAAAATTTACGACTCTGCCCTTTTTCACCAAATTTGGAACTAATTTTCTCTCATGTATTTTTTACTTTCCCGTTTACGATGCCCAGAGAAAATATTGTGATCTTCAAGAAATCTGAGCTCGAGATTTCGATGGATCTCCACAAAATTTAATTTTGAAAATATTACATTTTGTGTGCATTGAATATGTACATAATTTCCTGATATGTGTTTGTAATTTAACAAATTTTCAATATTATATCATTGTAATTCTTTGCTACTGAAGTAATAATTGCACTTCCTTTTGTAGCCGAAAAATGCCTTTTATGCTTGTTGCTGGTGTAGATGAAAATTTACAAGCTAAAGGTGAACTTTACTGGGATGATGGAGATTCTTTAGGTAAGTTTTAAATAAATTTATGTTTATAGCATTTAATATTTTTTGTTCTTAAGTTTTAATACTCTGGATTACTCTTTTTAACTATGTGGAATAAAGAGCAAATAGTGTAATCGTAAAAAAAATCAATCATGAGGTTTTTATGAATATTTAGATTTTGGACCTCTCTGAGTTCGAAAAACACATTTTTGTAAAATATCAGTCAGTCTGTCTGAAATAAAGATAACGGAAAAACACTTTGAGCTTGACGATTAAAATTTTGTGAGCGGTTTTTACACCAAATTTGCTGACTTCTACAAAATTTTGAGGAAAATCAGAGGAAGTCTGTTTATTCGACTGTTCAAATATGTTAACAATAGGGCTACAAAGCGAAGAAAGCTACATAGATAAGATTTAGTTCTTAGATTTAACATCTATGTTGTAGGTACCTGTTGAATTATGAGCCAAATCCAACAAAGATATAACTATTTGTCACTCTGTACTTTCAGAAATTGGTAAATGTGATAATTAAAAAACACAATGAATTAAATATATAGAATTTGTTATGGGATTTTGTGATTACATGACGTGCAGCTTTGTGTCAAATCTTTATTTTATTTAAATCGGATGAAAAAAAAAAAAAGATGCTAAAGCACAAATCAGTTTTTATACACTATTAACTGCATGCCAAGGATTATTTATCAAATAGCTCGCCAAAGATGACACGATAGATTCAGTAAAAATGCTAATTTCATGCCAAAAGTTAATATTTCGTTGCATTCTTTGACAAGTTTACAAGAGAGTTTGCAGGAAATTTTTTGTGGTACCACTCCCCCCTATTGTTTAACTGTACCCACAGTAAAAAAGCATTTTTTTCTCTACTCAAAGGGTTATATATGTAATGTTGTTTTCCAAAAATATGCTTTTACTCCTCTCATCAGAACGAAAACGGTAAAGCATATGGGTACTTTTCCATTATAGCGGCGCAGGCGAAAAGTCGCCAATAATGAGGCAACCGCCAAACGGAATATCGCCGCCGGTAACCTTTTGCCTTTACATTTTTAAAGAATTTTGTCGCCTGCTCTAAAATGCGATTATGTGCTGTTGCCAAAAATTTAGCTTGGCGATATTTGCGCCGATATAATGGAAAAGTACCAGCATATGCACCATGTGGTGACAGAAGTAAAGTAAAAAAAAAATTATCGAAAAAAATCTCTCTCTCTCTTTCTCTTTTTTTTTTTTTTTTTTTTTTTTTTTTGTGCAATGTGATTATTTCACACTAAAGCAATTGACTTTAATGATGATTCATTATACAATAGCATGAGATATAAGGTATTAAAAGTAGATTGACATTGTTTCGTTAGTTTAATTCTTATTTGCTACAATATAATTTTTTTAAAATTTAACATGACTTAATAAGGTACTGAAAGAATTTTAATGTGCATGGAAGAAATATTTTGAAATTCAGCTTATTGATATTTACTGCCATTATCAATAAAATATAATACTACGAAGCGGCATTCTCTTCTTAACTTTTGAATAAAATGTTTAAGTATGCCTTGAGAATCTTTACATTACGTTATTAGAAACAAGGCCAATAAATTTGCTCCATCTCAACTAACTAATTATTACTCTCCTTTCATACCTCCATAGTGTATTTTATATTATTATTGCCATCCAAATATTTTTTTTAATTATAAATTTTTTCTCAACCTAATGTTGAATGAGGAAATGAAGTAGTAGTTTAGTTATATTAATTTCTCATTTTGAAGTAACACTAGGGCTATTTTGGGACAGACAGCATGGGTCTGGTTCACAATAAATTCGGTGGTAACCCTCCGGCCCTTACTCTGAGAGCTTGCCACTAGCGGCAAAGAATAAAGCAATAATATTATCGTGTAGGTTCTATTTTTAGGATGCAGTTTTTTTTTTTTCTTCCCAGTGGCAGTTTTAAGAATTCACCAATCTCAGCCAGTGCAAATTTTGAGGTACCATAATTCTTTTTTCAAATTAACTGGCTAGTATTTTTTCTCATTGACCTACCTGTGACCTTTTCCTAGGAAGTCCTAGGCTATTATCTAATTTAAAATCCATTACTGGTCCTTTTATATAAAAAATCAGTGACAATTCTGAACATATAATAGAATCAAAAATTTAATTAAAAGTTACATTACAAGATAAAGAAAACAACCTAAAACTATTTAAAAAACTCCCTTTTTTTTTTTTTTTTTTTTTGAAGGGGCAGGGGTAATGGCCATTTCATTCACTTGGAATTTGAACTATATAATTGAAGGTTAAGAATGAAGGAAAGAATAATTGAAGATTAAACATGGCATGTGTCAAAAGTAAAAATGTTGGAAAAACACAGTTATATTATTAGCCCATCACGGCATTACACTAATCACCTTGCTACTTGTTCTTTTGAATTATTTAGAAAAGTACAAAGCAGTTTTCATTTTATATACATTATATTCTTACTGATTTAAGACATTTAACAAAATTACATTTCACATTTGTGGCGAAGCCAAAACATTCCTTTGTGTTTATGCATTGTAAAAATGCCCTGTATGTCTTTTATTTATTGACATTTTCTTCATATAGATACTTTTGAAAAAGGAAATTATACCCTGATCCGATTCAAGATTGATAAAGTAAGTGCACGAGGTTTCAATTTATGATTTAGCATTCAAGAAAAAAGTAAATACTTTTTAAAAATAAGTTACGATCATGGATCTAAAAAATTATTCAATTCAAATTTTTATATATATATTTATAATATAAGAAGGGCTTTTGATATGATTCTTCTATGCTGGCCTGATTTTTGGTTCTCAAAGTTATGAACATCTGTATATTCATAGAGTTCACAATCTTGTCCAAGATTCTGGAAATAATTTAGAAAATACTATTGCTGTTATTTATTGTAATTATCTTCTCAGATACTTAACTGGTTTCAAATGGTGATTCTTATATTTTCCTATTTTTTATGTTAGAATGTCCTTTCATCTACTGTGGTGAACAAAGGATATGAGGGTTTTATGGACTTAGGTGCTACTCAAATAAGTGGCATTTCTAGGAATATTACAGAAGTATCTGTAAATGGTGTAAAATGTTCACGTCAGGTAAGTTTACTGCTTAATTTTTAAGCTATTAGGAAAAATTAAATATTGTCATATATAGTTATTGTAATACATATAGTTTTCATTAAAACGATATGATAATAAAACAACAGGAATAAAAAAAATGATATCATGATTTTAATATTCACGGTATCAATATTGTTATTAAACAGTTTTTTTTTTTTTTTTCAAATACTAGACAACTTAGCAGCCAAATGATATATAAAGAATATTAGTATGTTTAACTTGAATTAAAACTTATACATAACTTAGATGTATAGGATACTCTCTCACTCTCAAAAGGAAAGAAAGAAAAGAAACATTATTTATCAAATTGGGGTAGATGTTAGACATGTGTTTCTTAATTTTATACTTGTTCTATTTATTATGTAAATGTGCTTTCATAATGGAGTCAAGTCTTATTTATTTTCTTACTTCTGATGAAGATATAATTTCATTCATTTATATAATAAAAACAATTTCAACATATAGTCAAAAAATATGCAAAAAGTATGTTTTTAATTGTGAAATTTAGAAATTGATGCATTGCAAATACTTTGGTATTAAAAATGTAATTTTTTTATTAATTTTAAAATTTTTATGTGCAATAATATTTATGAAAGCTATAGAAAATTTCCAAAGAATCTTGTTAACTATTAATTAATTAAAATACTCATAATGTGAAAATTAAATTACACCTGTCTTCCTAAAGTATATTTGTGCTAAATTTGATAACTCTGAATCATTCTGGCCTGCAGAGTGTCAAATACGCATATACACATTCACTTTATTATTTGTTGAAATAGCATGAATAAGTAAAGTCTGCATATATTGCATATTCACATCAAAACAATGTAAAAACTCTATTTCTTATTAATTATATGACTTAAAAATGACATTACAATTTGAGAACTTATTCTTGAGGATTTTGAAATTTTCATTTATGTAGAAAAGCAATTACAAAACTGCGGAAGATAAATTCTATCTTATAAAATGTCTTTACTTACAATAAAACTCAATGTGTGTCTGTGTTGGCACTCTACAGGCCAGACCGTTCTACTAAGAGCTACCAACTTTTTTACATGTATACCTTGGAGGTTCGGAATGTGCACCTCTTTTCAAATTTTTTATTAGAATTGGAATTAATTAAAAATTAAGTGAAATTTCGACGTTTTTCCACCATAACTTCCGAAAATTTTATGGCACAAAGAGGATTTTTGCATCAATTTAAAGATTAAAAAATTAGCTTTTTAAAGGTACCAACATTTTAACTTAATAGCTTAAGCTTCCATTTTTTACAAATTTTTAAAGAAATATTTTAACTACATTTTTCAACAATATATTTCAGACAAAACAATAAAATTTAAGCTGCACAAGTGCGTTACAAGTGAAAGGGAAAAAATTATCTTTTATCAATATGTTGCTATCAGATTGAAATAAAAACTGAAATTTAAAAAAATAGTTATTGCAAATTAAACATAAAAATGTAATTTTCTACACATGATTGGATGAAATTAAATAAATATTAAATGTTATGTTTCTAAAAAAATAAATGCTAGGCTGAAGTTTCTGCAGTCGTTTGCAGCATCTATATCATTAATTTAATAAATCACCTTTTTGATTACGCTAAACATGCTTGAATTTATACAGGATACACATTCTAAATTTGTTCCAAATGGCAGATTTGTAAATGATTAGTAATTGACAAGCATATTGTTTAATACTGTTTACTTGGTCTAAATAATATAATAATAATTACAATTTATGTAACTTGAGTCAAAAAATGCATTGATGAATAACTGTTAGATTTTTTTCATTCTTTGCTCTGTGAGTCGATGTTACATCAATCAACTTCTAAATCAATTATTAAAATATCTAAAGATGTTTTTATGCTGTAAAAAATGAAATGCAAAATTACTTTTTTTTCTTATTTACTATTTGTTATTTAATTTTGTAACTATATTTGTGTGTGTGTGTGTGTGTTTCAGCCTTCTGAAGATGAGAATGTGAAAATGGAATTTTTGGCTCGCCCAAAAATAATTGATGTGATTACAGAAAATCAAACAGAATCCAATTCTTTTTGTGTTTATGCTATTGCTCCTGTAAGTGGATTAAAAAAAATTTATGAACATTTTTTGTAATACATTATTAGCATTTATATAATGAATCAGTTACTAGTATTATTACAATAACTAGTACTTATTTTATAAAAGGTTGGTTTGAAGTATTCTTTTTTAGTTTAGTTATTTTTTTCCATTTCTGATTAGAATTCATTAATTATATTTATATTGAAATGTTGTCTTCTTTATTAATTGATATTAATGAAAATAGCAATTTTTGCATAGCACATACAATGCTCAATATTCTAAATGTTGTACATTATCATGAAGTATTTCAGTATTGTTGGACACTTGGTTCTAATAGTGAATAAGTAAAAAAAGAAAGAGAGAAAACAAATTTTTATATGAAATGTGATATATTAAAAAAATCTTTGATGATGTATTATATCTTAAAATAAAAGTTAAAAGCATATATATAACAAATAATAAAAATGACTTCAAAATTATTTTTTTAAGCCAAACTATTAAATTTTTTTTATAAACTGTTCTTGGTAACAAATGTCTTCCCTATAAGTTTAATTAATGTTTTCTTGTTCTATATCATACCAAAAGTTGGTATGTTTCATTGTTTGTCATTTTATACTATTTTTCAGGACATATTTATCTCATTATTAAAACTCAATCGGAAGAGAATAGCCATGATATTCATTATTACAATGGTCTAATCATTTGAGGGCTAGTGGCTTCTTTCTGATTTATTTTAAGAAATTTTTCATCTTTTAAATCTTTAATAGTATCATAAAAATCATTTTTTCCCCTCTAAGTGATTTTTTTAAGAGCATCCAAACCACAAGCGCCATCAAGCATTAATGTATTATTTTGAGAATCACAACTGCAAAATAACAACAACAAAACAAAAAAAGTAAACTAAGTATTAAATTTATGCATTTAAATATAAATACCTTAATAAATCATGGGTGTTTTAAATAGCTATTAGTGGAAATTATTGATATGCTTTTTTTATATGTAACCTCCTGAATCCTTTTTTAATTATTGTGAAATGTATCAATTAAAAAAAAATATTAAACTTGTTTTTATTTCACTATTTATATTAATAACTATTGATACAGGGAAGTATAATTTGGGGGGGTGTGGCTCTGAACTTAATTATTACAAATTTCAAAATCATGTACAAACACATTAAGATTAGATATTAAAATGAAAAGCTTTAGGACATTGTCTTCTTTAGATCCCATGGCAAAATTTATGTACAGCATAGTTATGCCAGTTTATTATCCATGAGATAAATTGATAATAAAGATTTATTTCAATGAGATAAAGATTTTATTCATTTCATGTATATATATAAATATGTATATATTTATAATTTAAGTTATTTAATTGTTTGATATTCAGACTAAGCTTGATTAATAATATTTTAGAAATAACATCAATTTTGAAAAGAATCTCAAATTTGTCCTTATTAATTTGATAAGCCATCTCTTTAGAATATATAAATTTATTGCCAAATTAAGAACACCGAGACTCATATATTATTTTGAAAAATGAATGTAGGTTCAAGAATACAATGTTCCCATATTTGTCGATATATCCAGATTTTTCTAACAATTATTTGTATCATTGCAGTTTGGCATAAGCATTGGATCTAAAGGTTTTACACTGCTTTCTCCTCTGACAATAACATGGAAATAAGGTGTTTTATGCAGAAAGAAGAAAACAAGATTGCATAAATTGATATTGCAGGATGTATTTTGCATGTTTTTAATGTTGTTATTAAGGAAAGTGATTTTTTAATGAAACTTTACTACTGAACTGCCAAAAATTTTGTGAGAATTTGTTTTTATGTAGAGAAAATATTTACATAAATACCAGTATTATGTGCCTTGCTAGAACATTCATAACACTATATTTTAGTGTTTTTCAAAATTATTTCATTTTGGAAAAAAATTTCATTATGTTGTTACTTTTCAGATATATTTATTTAAAATGTTTAATATTCTTAACATTTGGATTTTTAATATTTTTTAAATTTTTATTCGGATGTTCTTATATTTTTATAAATAAAAAAAGTTAGTGTGTGCAATTTAATTATGATAACTATTGCAATCAAATTTTTACAGAGGTGATATGTTTTTATCCCTTGTGTTTGAAATATCTTAACAGTGATCCAATTATTATGAGAAAAACAAATATTTGTTATTATTTATTTTAATATTTCTAACTTTTAGGAATCATTGGTTTAATTATTATTATGCCTTTCTTTTGATGGTTAAAATATGATTTTTTTTATGGTAATATTATAACTGATGAGCTTTTTTTTATTTTCCTTGTATTTTTGAAGTGATAATAAAAATACTTAATGAATGAAATTTGATTTTTTTAATGTTTTCATTGTAATTTTAAAATGATTACTTCTGCTGATTCTAGTATCAAAACATAATTGCTTGGCTTTTTTTTTGTATTATTATATAGTTTATTTTTCAATAGCAGCTCTTTGAAACTTAGTTATTCATAGAAATATTGGAAAATTAAAAAGAAAGTGGAATTTATTATTTACAGTGGAAATTATAGTTTAATAAAAGCATTTATTTCTTATTTTCTTGTATACCTAATATAGAAAAAGTATAGTAAAAAAATTCAAAGTATAGCTTTGAGTCAGACAGAAAAAATTTAGTTTATGGTGTTTACTGCAAATTTGTAAATTTTTATAAAATTTTCAACAAAATTCATTCAGAGGAAATCTATCTATCCGACTGTTCAAATATAAGTAATCACAATTTCTTTAAAACAAAGAGAACTAAATAGAAAAGACTTAATACGCTGATTGAAAATCTATAGAATATAACACTTGTCAAGCTTTGAGACAAAACCAATAATGAGTTGTTTGTCTGTCAGTCTATACTTTAAGAAATATGTTAACACGATAGTTTAAAAAATGCAATGATTTAAATATATTAAATTCAGTATGGGATTTTATGAATTCATGCACAGTTTTGTCTCAAGTCTTTGTTCTTTTGATTCAGAAGAAAGTGTCTCATGTAGTTCAATTTTTGGATACTTACATGCCAAAAATGACATGATAGATTTTGTAAAAATGCTAAACTCACACCAAAGATCAATATTTTGTAACTATTGTATCCAGTGTTATACAAAGCATTCTCTAGAATGACAAGTTTATAACAAAGTGTACAAAAAGTTTTGAGGAGACCATTCATTATTAAACAGTTGATCTATGCATCGTACAAGGAAAATATTGTGAATCGAACTTCGACTGTACTAGGTGAAAGAAATTTATAAAAAACGTATGTATTTTAAAGTAGTTGTTTTAAAGCAGTATATGATAAAAAATTGGTTTTTGTCTCAAATAAATGGTACAATGAAGCTTGAGTTGACTTTGGATTTTATGAAACAAAAGTTAATCCTCCCTTTTATTTGATCTAAATATTTTTACTTTTGTAATAAAATACCCAAAAGTATATTTACTTTTTTTCTTTTAATTTATCTCAAAGTTATAAAAGTATCCCTCAGATTTGTTTATAAATCTTTTTTCATCACAAAAATTACACTTCTTAGAAACTATGGTAAAAAACTGGGGGGGGGGGGGGGTAGAATAAAACATATTAGATGTGCCGATTTTATATAATCAATTTCAATTTTTAAATGAAATTACTAATTACAAAAGTAAGCAACTAAAAGTATGTAAATAAAACATAGAACTTGTGGCATTCTAAGATATTAGACTGAAGATTTCTGGCCTTTGCTAATGAGTGATTGAAGACGAAAACCTTGTTATTTTTCCACTTCTTGAAATAAATAGTTAAAATGATATGAAACAATTAACAAAGGATATTCAGGAAGAGTGCAAAATTGTCTGAGAGATCAGTCATATTCGATGAATTAAACAGGGTTAACTGCACCATTTTAATTTTGAAAAATTCTATATTAATTTATTAATATCTTTTTTCACCGCCACATGAGAAACACTTCTAGCTACATGAAATTTTTCAATTTATTTTAAGAAACATTCTTTTTCCCTTCTGACAGAATTATTTTTTGTATTTTTATATAAAGGCAGTAATGCTCTTATTTGTCATAAATTTGAAAATTCAAATAGAAAAGCCATTTTTCTTGCTTCTTATCATTACAGAAATAAAATTTTACTAGTGTATGGGGAATGAAAGGCTGAGAAATCTTATGTACTTCTGAAGGGGCTAAAGTTGGAATGTTCAAAGTGCTCAAAACTTTTGTGTGAATAAATTGTATCCAGATATGACAACAGATTTTTTTTCTAAATTTGTTTCTAATTTTCATATACATATTTGAGACATTGGAAAGCAGAAAATATCTTCTTAGTTAAACTGAGCTTAGACATATTTTATAAAATATTGAAAATGGATCATTTAACAGTCGAACATTGAAGGACAATGCATGGTCTTCTGATATTAGGGGACTCAACTCATTTATTCCTCTCTGGCTTAAAATGAAATATTTTTCATTTTATTAGATTATGTAATTAAATTTAACACGATTTCTGAGATAGTCCATTTTGATTCTCAATATGCATTTATATTTAGTATATCGAATTCCTATATTGTTAAAAAAAAAAGAGTTCAAAATACAGAAATACTCTTGAAGAAAATGATTTTCAGTCTTCTCAAAATGGAATTTGTGTATTTCTTGTTATAGTTCATCTTCTTTTATTAAATATAAATTTTAAAAAATTATTAGTTTTAGCCTTTTATGTAGGTAGAGCTGGATTTATTAATAGGTACTATCAACTCGAATTTTTTCCCGTTAAGGGGGGGGGGGACTTTTTAAGAAGTATGCAATATACACTGAAGGAGGTGCATTCAAATTTGAAATTCAAAATTCTCAATATCAAGTTTTGTTTAAATTTTGGGACATTATTCGTGCGTTATGTTTCACACTTTTGTTTAAATGCTGCCTTATAATTTAAATAAATGTTTGATCTAATGTACAATAGTATTTAGATTGTACTATAAAATTTCTTTTTATACTATTTTTTAAGTTTATTTTATTTGGGGATTTTAAAATTTGAATATAAAATGATTTGTTAGCACATATTATTTATTTTATTATATTACGACATATTAAACGCTTTATTATTTTAATTTATCGAAATTTAATGCTCAAAACTAATTACATTTGAATTAAAATCAAAATGTATATGGTGTTAGAAATGATTAAAATTTTTGATGTGTCATTAGTAACATTTTTATTTAGATTTTTTTTTATTGGAATACTGCTCATTACTTTTACTATAAATTCTCAGCTTATATAATCACCTTGAAATCTATGAAAATTAAATAGATGAAAATAAAAGGACAATATTATCTTTTGAGACTTTGATATTCGAAATGCTCTACTGCTGATTTTCTAAATATCTATACAAGAATATATTTTTCTATTTTTGAATGAAGATGACAAACTATTATTCTGTATGAAATATCTACAAAATCACGAGTACCAGCGATGTTCATTTTTTGAAAAATATGTGAATCAGTCATCTACATCATTCAGTCTTCCTAAAGTCATTTTTATAATAACAATTCTTAAACCAAGAATTCGATCGATGAAAGGATCAAATTCCGTCGGCCAACTCTAATTAGCATCAAAAACCAAAATATATCTGAAACAGTTAAGGGAACACCTTTTTCAGTGAAAATTAATTTTTCAGTGGTGAGAAAGGCATTGACAACATAACGCAGTAACCAATATATAGCGAAAACTTCTGCTGAAGCAATAAACAGATAATTTGAATTTTTCTAAACATCACAGGAGGTTCCAGCACCTGCCCTCGTCTTTCTCATCTCGCAACTATCTAATGTCTCCTTTTTCCTCCTCTTTGAGAAGAAAAAAGAGGAATGAATTCTATTTTCATTCTGAGCATGAAGCAACTGCAAGTAAATGTAGGAGAAGGCAAATGCTTGAATATCCTAGCAGGGTCTAACTTAGACTCATAGGGACCAGACACTTCTTTGCCCCCCTTCACTCTGTTTCACTACTTAAGTAATGAAGGACTATGCCTAGAAATCGTCTCTGATGATTTTCGATTCACGGGCCCTGGGCAATTGCCCCGTATGCTCTTGCCTTAGTCAGGCCCAGTGTCTTATCTAAACGCTAACGTGCTACCTTCCCCGAACATCTGTATGTGGTGACACTGTATAACATGTTATATATATATATAGGTTACAGTGAAAGCCGGAAATCAGTCAAAACTAGAAATAATAGGGAAAACGCATAACCTAGAACACTTACTACTCATTTCTGAGTGAATGATAGGTTTAGAAAACCAAACCTATTCTTTTCATATTTTTTTTGTTGACGCGTTTCACACATTGATAAAAAAATTACTAGGGAAAACGCTTTCTAACTGACAACACCAGGGAAAAACTGAACTGCAGCGATAAGAAGGGTTTTCTCTAATTATCTCCTGTTTTGTCTAGTTAAAACCGTATGAATCTAAATTTCTTGTTCGTGAAATATATATATATAATAAAAAATCGTATGAATTTTGGATGCCTTCTTTCTCATTAATTGTATGTAAAATTTAGCACAGATCTTTAATTTGTGTCACATACCATATTCCATAAATATTAGTCGTGATTATGAGTTACTGCACTCACATATGCATGAATATGCAAACTAACAAACAGCTCATATTTGATTTGGTCTAAAATTTAAAATACATCTACAGTTTCTGATGATAAACCTGAGAGAAAATTTCATCCATATAATTCTTTAGTCTTGAGTTATAAACAAACAGAACTTTTCAAAGAATTTTTTAACATTTTGTTAAAAATCTTTAAATTGGTGTTAATATTACGCATCAAACCATCATTGCTTTAGTTTCATTGCGTTTTCAAATTCAATTCGTCAAAACTTCAAATATTTTTTTTTATAATTGTTTTTTTTTTTTTTTTTTTTTTTTTTTTTTTTTTTGTATATCTTATATAAGTGGTAATCCAAAGGAGTATTTCTATTCTAAAGAAGCTGCCATTGGTTACAAGAAGAAAAGAAGTATTCTAAAATGATGAATTTTCCCAAACGGAAACAATGAGTTTCGTAATTGATGTGAAAAATAAAATAAGCGATTATTCATATCTATTTGAATTACAGAATCATAGTAATTAATTGGTGTGAATGACTGAAAAAAAAAAGGGTTTCAAAATTGTGGAAGTCACCATTATCGAGTATCAGTAAAAGGATTTAATGGTCTTAGGTTATATTACCTTTTATAATATTATTTTGTTAGAAGCGCTATCTGTTGTTCGTATATACGATTAAAAATGCAAAATCCAAAAGAAGAAGAAAAGTTTTTTTTTTAAAAAAAAGGGTAAAAAGAAAGAAAATTTTATAATGAAAAATTGATTAAAACAACAACTTTTTAGAACATATATTTGAAAATAATAATATAATATCAATTATTAAACATTTTAACTACTAAAGAGAATTGGAAAAACTTGATACGAATCTGACAATTTTTCAGCGTAACTCTAGTACGACATTGTTTTACCAATCAAAGAGAAAAAAAACTGTTGCATGTTCAGAATCCTCTTAAAATTTAAAAAAAAAACATTTCACTAATCCCAAAGGATTATTTTTATAGACCATTAGTTTCAAACATAATGTGAGCATATATATATATTTTTTCCATGCAGAAAACTACTTCAATTTTGACTTCGCTATCGTTGTCAAGGGCCGTTGCTATGGTAAATATCGCATGTGACCTTGTTTAATAACTCTTTCTCTGCCGGCAGATTGACAACCAAAACCTCAACTTCCCTTCAAAGGACACTAAAATAGAACTGATGATAACAACTGAGAATTATCTACAACTCTAATTTTTCTCCCCCCTCTCTGTACATATTTAAAAAGTGAAGCTTATTTATTGACACCTATTTCTGAGCCATCAGAAACGAAAGGGAGATTGGACTATAGGTTTACGCATAAAAGAAATTACATTCTTTTAATTTTTAACTTGACAGTTACGTTAGGAAATGAAGATGAAAGGTGATGTAGATGATGATTTAATTTTATTAATTCCGCAGAGGAATCAAAGAAGATATGTTCCCATATTATTGTTTCTTATGATAATTGGATTTGGACTGTGTTTTCTAAGTCTAACCTTCTGGCATCATGGATGTATCGAAATTCAATTTAATGAAATAATTGTGGGAAAATCACATGACTCTCCTGTTTGTGCAGGTATTTCTGATTTAGATAAGTTTGATTGTCATCCAGATGATTATGTTTCTGAATTAAATTGTCTACAGCGAGGTTGTTGTTACCAAGCTAAGAACAATAATACAAAATTTCCTCCTTTGAATGTACCTTATTGCTTTTACCCATCTAATTATGATGGTTACAAGATACAAAATATTAAAAAAGATTCTCGTCACATAACAGCTGAGTTGACAAGATCTTCATCATCTGGTTTTCCAAATGATATTCTCAGTCTATATCTTGTGATAACTTTTATTGATGATAATGTTCTTCGTATTAAGGTAAGAATATGTGGAAGATTGTCTGTATGTTTATTTTATTTTTTTATTATAAAAGTAAGTATTTCAAGATATTCTAATGATTCTTAAAACATTAAAGGTTTCTTTAATACTCTGATTACTAAGTTTATATCTTATGGTAACTGTCATAGATGATAATGCTTTTTAAATTAAACTATGCAGTTTTTCTTATGTACTTCCATATTATAGTAATCTTTAGAATTAATCAGTAAGCAGTCAAATTATATTGCCAAGATAGAGTCAAAATGTATAAGAGAGTTTTGAAATTTTGTTGTAGAAACAAGTTTATTCAATAACACCTGAAAGGGAAGCTATATTACATATGTATTTTTTTCAGCTGAAATTTTATAGTTCCTGCTTTTTTTTTTTTTTTTTTTTGCCTAAAAATTTTGAATACTTTGCCATAAATACCAGAAAAAATTTCTTTATAAATATGCTAGATGTTGATTAAGTTATAGAATTTCTACAAATCTGACTTTGATGAATTGCTACTCATATTGAGTAGTTTATTGTGTAAATGTCAGTAACATTAAAATTATATGAGACATAGCAAGATATTTCGACTTATTTTGGTCTACCAAATATGTTTAAACCAAGGAATGCCTTTCATCTTAGCATTCTGAGCATTATTTAAGTATTTCAAATTTTTCACAATGCATTGCATAACTATGTAAGTAGGAAAAATATATTATATGCCGAATTGTATGTCATGAATGCATATAAGCTTTCATTTTTTATTATGCTAGATATAGTGATTTTATTATTTTTATCTTAGAAATGGATTTGAAATATTATTAAGAAAAAAAAAAGGGATTTTCAATATTGGTTATAATTTTTACTTGCTAATAAAATTTTATATAAGCGATAAATTAAAAAAAATAATTTTTAGATTCTTATTTAGCCATTTTTAAAAAATATAATCTTGTATAATGTGTTAGTGTTAAAATTAATACAAATTTTTTTCGACAAATTGTGCTTCATGTAACATGACAGAATTTGAATATAGAAATTAATTCTTACAATAAGAACTCATTTTTTTTTTTATAATTAAGTCCTGGATCTTTTTATTATTTCTTTATTTTTAAAATTGATACTTTTTAAAATATTTTATTTTTCATATTTTCTTAAAAAGTTGATTATAGTTTCTATTTATTACCTGGGAATGGTTCGATGTCAATAATAAAATTGCAATTTGTTTTTACTTTATGTAAACTTAATTTATATACTTCATGCAATATTTGAAATTTAAAAGATGTATATTAAGAATTGATATTCAAAAATCTGATAATATCATTTTTCATTTTATAGATTACTGATCCTAAAACTGCTAGGTTTGAAGTCCCTATACCTATTAATGATGGACTGAAACAGTTTACTGCACCCAATTATGATGTAGCAATTGATCCTCAAACAGGGCAGCTCACAATCACCAGAAATTCCTCCCGTGTTGTTATGTAAGATATTCTGCCTAATACACTCCTTATAAAGACTGATGTTTCATATCTACTTTTTAATATGGCTACATTGCAAATGGAAAGCAATTTATTTTATTATATAATTAGGATGGCAGCCTAAACAGTAAAGCTGATTGTATTATTTATATTACTAAATTTCTTTCATTTCATTGTTGACTTTGTTTCAAGTAAGCTTAGGTGAATTTAATAATCTATAAAGATTTTCTTTTCTTTTTAAGTTTTATATGTTTAAGCTATTTATTTATAACAGTCAATTATATTATCTGTAATAACTTTCTGCAAAAATGAAAAAGTCAAAAAAAAATTATATTAATTTTATTATTTTCATTTGTTTAAAATACAGTAATATATATATATATATATATACATTAAAATTGAGAATCCCATGTAAAAAGTGATCCATTTTGGCTTAATACAGGATTCAGTTGTGATCTTTAATATCACTTAAAAAGCTATATTCCAGCTCAAAAACTTTTTTTAAGAAAAATCTGAAACCCATTGTGGTTGAAACAATGTCTATTTAGGTCAACAAAATCATAAATATATTTGTTGCTATTGGGACACATTTGCAGTTTGCTTATTGTTATTCATTTTATGCTTAACTTTTACAGGGACACATCTAATTTTTTTTACTTTGTTTTAAACATTAATTTATTGATACAATTACACTGAAAAACAACAACTACACAGAAATGCTAAATATATTGCTAAAAACATAAAATATATAGCTTATTAAAATACAAATTGAGAGTTGTGCATCCTAAAACTAAAAAATTATTGATTTTATTTGGGAATTGTATGAAACTGGCAATGCCTATTAAGGCAAATATTATTTCAAAGCTGAATAATTTATATTTCTGTTGCATAAACTTGTTTCTCTGTTTTTATATTTTTTGGATTTTTAAGTTATTGTTCAATATTATTTTAATTTTTCTTAAAACTTTAAATAATTCTACCTCATAAATAATTATAATTTTTTTAAAAAATAGATTCAGAACTAATTTGGCTCAGATGGTTTATTCAGATCAATTTCTCCAGCTGTCTTCATATCTTCCTAGTCCATATATCTATGGTATTGGGGAACATTATGGCAGTTTCCTTAGAAATATAAACTGGACAAGATTCACATTGTTAAATACTGATAAAGAGCCAACAGTAAGTTTTTACTTTTAGGTATCTAAATTAATTTAAATTTATATTATAATTTTACAGTTTGTATTTTGTTCCAATTAAATGTGCCATTGATCAGCTTTTGTCTGAAATATTCTAATATTTAAGTTAATATTTAAAGTCAGAACAACGATATAATGAAGATTAGTTATGCAAAATGCTAAATATGTGTATTTTTTTATCTACATATTTTGCTTTGTCATCATTAAGCAATAATTTTAAAATTTATCTATAATCAGTTTTTATCTGAAATGTTTCAATTTTTAATTTAATCTTTAATTTGTAAACAATGATACAATAAAAATGAATAATACAAAATGCATGGTATATGATTTTTAACCACATATTTTACCTTCTCATCATTAAATTATACCCATTTTTATGTCACTGTTGAAGACATAAAATCACCAAGAAGGAATTATAGAATTAAGAAATAGCTAATATTTCTATCCATTAAAAAATAGGAATAAATTTTAAAAAATTGTTAATGAAAATTTAGCATAATAAGATGTGAAATGGTTTAATTCATATGCATAGTTAAATTGTTTCAATTGTAAAAACATTCAAATTACTTTAATAAATCATTAAGGTGTTTCTCTTTTAAAATATAACTGTCAATAACATGTAGAAAATATTATTTACTTAATTTAGAATATTCTGTTTGACTATTCCATGGAAATATTTATTATTTTGGGATTGGCATTATTAAGTTTGTTGAAAAAATATTTGCTGACCTTTAAGAAGAGATTGGGCACTCTTTAAATACCATATACATTATGGCTATCCATATGCCCTTTTCATGGTCATTTATACTATAAATTTCTCTTTTAAAATAGAACTGTCAGTAATATATAGAAAATACTAACTTTATTTAGAATATTCTGTGGGAATATTTATTATTTTGATATTAGCCAGAATTTTATAGGAAAATTATTTGCTGAAATTTAAGAAGAGATTGGATGTACTTAAAATAACATATGCCTAATGGCTTTACCTTGTACCCATTTTATGGTCATTTATATTATGTATCCCTTTTATGACAATACTATGTGGTCTGTTTGTATTTAAAATTTTTAAAGAAAGTAAAAGCACCTATTTAAACCCTTTTAAATACAAAACTGATAGCATTGTGAGAAGCCTGAGCAATATGTAAGATCTGAGTATCATAAAAGATAAAGCTATCTGTAAGGCAGTGTGTTTTTGCATAATATTATGATTAATTCATTTAATTTGATATCATTATCAGTGTGTCATTATCATTTCTATTTGTAGTGTTGCATTGCTCTCTATCTTAAAATTCATCAAAAACCCATGATAATGTGAACTTCAGCTTTTCTGATAACCATTTCTACACTCAATATAATCAAAAAATTTACCAAATTTAATTTTAGTTAATAATTTTTTAAAATTTAATTTTAATTCACATCAGTCAAACTATTATATTATGGTGTATTTTCTTTACTACAATCAAAGAACTTTTTTTAATTTAAAAATTGTTAATGTTAAATTTTTTAAACTAAAGAATTTTTAAATTTAAAACTTTATTCTTAGTTTGGTAAGTCACTAAAAATTAAGGGCTTACTGTAATTCTGCACCATAATATGCTTTTTATTTTCTCTTTAAATTAAAATTATCATCTAAATAAATATTTATAAATGATGAATTTCCTAATTTGTATATATTATGTTTCATTATCAATGCTACTTTAATCAGACATTCTGTTGACTGAATTTTCTTAGTTAAAAATACATTCAGAAATATTTTCTAGTTATGGATTAACTCTTAACTATTTTCTTTCTAGTTTTCTTTTAGTGGTTGTAATAAGTTATTTATTTTGTATGCAAGTCATAAAAAAGAGTATTTCTTATTAGGTTCTATATGAATGTCATGATACTGGATATAAAATATTCATTATTTGTGTTGATATTTATCGTTTTTAAACATAAGCTTTTCTGTTTGAAAAAAATTTCTACTTAAAAGTTCTTATATAAAAATCACCATAAAATAATAAATTGATGAAATATCAAATATATTAATCAATAATTTTTATGTAAATGAAAATCGGTTAAAAATATTTTGTTTTGAGAATATAGACGAAAAAAATAGACCCTGAGATTTGCTATGGTTAAGAGCCCCTAGAAGGCTTAATTTGCCTGAGCTATTACAGTATTAAATCATATAATAAAAGGTGCTATGTTTGCTATACATATTTCAATTAGTAGGAGCTTTGGATGGAAATAAAAACAACTACAAATACATATTAAAATTTCTAGCTACTGCAGTAATTCTTTCTAGTTCAAAGCAAAAAAGAAACTTAAAAAAAATTTCAGAAATATTTTAAATGATAGTTTAAAAATTACTTCTGATGAAAAAAACTTAATAAATAATTATCTGGGTATGTAAATTTGATTATTGATTGCTATATTATTTTCAGCTGAAATTGTATAGAACTAAAAATTGACAGTGAATTCCACAATTAAATGATATGACTATTATAGTATTATTTGAATTATAGTTATGTTTCTGTTATACTAAACAATAATGAAATATTTTACCTATGCAAAACATGAAACAAGAAAATGAGTAATTTAAAATTTCTAAAATGATAAAAAAATATTTATTTTAAACTTTGTTTAATTGATAATGACTTTATGATCATTTGGCTTTAACTTTGACTGGTTTTCTCTATGATTTTTTTTACTGATATATAAATATTGCTAATATCTCTTCTATTAATAAAGATGAATGTGTGTGTATTGGCCACTCTATAAGCTATATCATTTTGTTTGATCTAGAACTACTATTCTTGATACCTGTAAATTTCAAGAAATGGGAATGTTTCCTCAGAGCACTTTGTTTTTATAATTTCAAGAAAATTGGGAGATATGTCATGTGAAATAATTATTATTGCTTCACATAAACTAAAACTTTGGCATTTTTTTTTAATATTTGAACTTTAAAAAAGTAATGAGAAACCTAATTTTTGTTTGTGGTTTTTGATTGTGTTTGTGTTTTTTCCAATGAAACTATAACTTTTGCTAAAGTACTTTTCTAAATTTTCAAACAGTTTTGAGTGTAAATTTATTAGTGATTCTTTTCCAGTCTTTTATAAATTTATGTGGACTCTCCACTTAAGAAATTTTCATGAGATTGTTAAGTAAAAGGGATACCTTGTAACGAATGTCTGAATAAAAATGACAAAGAGGAATTTTGAACAAATACTGTTAAGAAAGATGGATACTATTCATGGAATAATTAAACCTTTTTATTTTTGCTAATTGTTTAACCTATGCATAATATTAATTTATCTCATTTAGGTTACTGGATAATTAGATTCATGAAATCTAAAATGTCACTTTAAAAAAATGACATTAAATAAAGACTCTAAAAAATTTGTTTTAAGTACCCACAAAAAAAAAACTATTTTGATAAAATTTTGTAATCTTAATGTCCTATACATACATTTTCATTTAAAAAGTTGTGATACAGCAATTTGCGTATTATACACATCCTTTTATTAATTTATTTTATGATTGATTCTCAGAGTGCCATTTTTCGGTAGCATTTCTTTGTATGTAATATACAGTTACCTAAGATAGTTCTATTTGGCCTCAAGCCATCGATTCCTTGTCAAATGGTAACTTGTTTTCAGAAATAGAAGCTGACTAACATGATTTTTATTTTTTTAGATAATGCTGCTCTATTTACTAAGAAATATTCTAACAGGAAATATGATTGATGTGTGACATAAATATGTTATGATATATATATGTGTTTAAAAACTTTTCAATTAAACCTTATCATACTTACAAGAATATGGCTTTTAAAAATATATAACTATTTATTTCATTAAACCTTTTAAATTCACAGACTTAAATATTTTGTAGGCAAATTACCCTCTTTATGGAAGCCAACCATTTTATTTATCTCTCGAAGAAGATGGGAATGCAAATGGTGTCTTCTTGTACAATAGCAATGCTATGGGTAAACTTATCATTTCGAATTTCAGAATTCAACTTATAGTATTGCATGCACTTTTTATGGTATTTCAGTCTTTTATCCATTTTATTGATAGTTTCTGAATAATTATTTCTCTTTCATGTCTTTCAGATATTATTCTTCAGCCTACTCCTGCCATAACTTTCAGACCTATTGGAGGAATTTTTGATTTTTTTGTTCTGCTTGGACCCTCCCCAGCTAATGTTACTCAGCAGTACACAAACATTGTGGGCAGGCCTTTCATGCCACCTTACTGGAGTTTAGGGTTCCATCTGTGTCGCTATGGCTACAGTTCAGTTAATCAAACAAGAGAAACCATGCAGCGTAACCTTAAAGCTGGTATTCCACTGGTAAGATCTTTTTATGTTACAACAATATCAGTTTCTGCTTTTACTATTTTCTATAGTATTTATAAACAGAATTGGCTGTCATACGAGAAATATGATATTCATGATTCCCCGTTTTTGTTTGAGAACCAACAAAATTTCTTTAAATGAAATTAATGCTTAAAGGAATATATTATGAGAGTTTATATACACTCACAATACCTCTTTTTTAAAAAAATTTGTAGCAAAAAATCATTAGTATACTGCAAAATTCAATAGTTTTTATTTCATATAACTGATTAATTAATTTTTTTCAAATAATTTTTGTTAAAAAAATCTATATGAATGTGTTAAGAATCAGGAAAAAGAAATAATTAAGTAAGCATTGCTTTTAAAAAAAGCAATTCTATAATAACTTTAATCTCATTAATTTCAGCAATTTTCTAATTATTTGAATTAAATAGAATATTTATTATTCATAACTATTTAATCATAATATATATTATTTCATAATATCTTTACTAATATTTCATCATATATTTTTGAAGTTTGCTGTAATGAATGATATTATTAATATTTGTATTATTTTCTTAAGTTTTTGCAATAACAAAGTTGGCAAGGCTAACAAAAACTTGTCATTCTGCTTAAGATTTTTTTAAATAAATTTGTTAAATATAATTTGAATTAAGTTATGAAATAAAGATTGAAACTGAACTATATATCTATTTTAGATTATTTAAAAAAATTCATTGCATACTCTTTATTCTTATTGTATTCTTTGCATATTTTTAATGATAAGAACACATTTTTTTTGTAAAACTTTTATATAGTGGTAGAAATATTTTGCCCATAATATTTTCTTGAAACTCAATTGCATTGCATCAAATGTTATTCATTCATAATTTTTTCTTTATCAGCTTCATTACTCTTTACAATCTCCATTGGACTTCAAATATGAATAGCAATTGACTTTATAATGTCATATTCTGTAGGTTTTCAGCAAATTCAAGATATAATATATAAAAATGTAGAAACTTTTGTCAGATTGTTAAATAATAATTCGTTGATGTTAATGTTATGTTATTGTAATGTTAAAGCAGTCAAAGATCCCCCTTTATTTCTTGTAATTGTTGCTTGGATTGACTATAGATTTCTTCAATTGTATTTCATTGATCATATGTTTTTTTATTCCATTTTTTTAAGGATGTTCAATGGAATGATATTGATTACATGGACAAGTTCAAGGATTTCACCTACGATAAAGATAAATTTGCTAATTTACCTGGATTTGTGGAAGAGTTGCATAGTAGAGGAATGCATTATGTAGTCATTACTGTAAGTTACTTCTCTTTATGTTTAAATCTTAAATGCATTTTTATAGCTATGAAAAAATAGTATTACACAATAACAAGTGTTATATTTTACATGAGTGATTTGTGTTTAAAAGCTAATAAAGAATCTTTGGCGAATCTCATATGTTCCCATAATTGTTCTGTAACATATTGTAAGTAAATTTAAACTACACATGTATGCATAACTGTTAAATATAAAATATATATTTAATTACAAGCATTACATGGGAAAATATTTGTTTTTATTACTTGGTTAAGCGGGTTTAGATATGGAGTAAAAATAAATATTCGACCTGAATAATAGCAAGCATTATTAAATCATATCATTTAAATATCTCTGCTTAGGAATATAAGTTCATTTGAAACTGCTTACTTTTTCCATCCTTCAATTCATTATCAATGTTTAATATAATCCTGGACCACACCAGTCACTCTTAATTTTCTTGTTTAGCACTCAGCAAAAAAATCATTGTTTAATTAATCTAAATTTAAAAATATTTAAAATTTTCGGAATTTTTTGAATGTATCTAAGCATTGCTAAATGATATATTGTGTTCTTTCTTTTTAGGATCCTGGAATTAGTAGTTCTGAAAAGCCTGGCACTTATCCTCCTTTTGATGAAGGTGTGAAAGCTGATATATTCCTGAAAAACCCAAATGGTTCTCTGTTCATTGGAAATGTATATATATATATATATATATATATATATATATATAGGAAGATATCTTCAATCTATTTTAAAGTGGAAATTATGTTTTTTTCACATAAATATAATGTAATACATGTATTTTTTGTGTTTATTAATTTTTCCATTTAGGTTTGGACAGATGGTGGAACAGTCTTTCCAGATTTTAGTCATCCTAATGCTACTGATTATTGGACAAAACAGATAACTGATTTTCATTCCCAAGTGCAAGTTGATGGCCTGTGGATTGTGAGTAAATTTTTAAAGTTTTGCAAAGCATTTTTTAGCCTTATTAAATAAAAAGTGCAAAAATTGTTTGAATCATCACCCGAAGAAAAATTCTTAGCACTAATTTAGTTCAGCAGGCTTTTGATTTACTTACAAAAACCTCAGACTTATGAGAATAAGATGTATGATCAAAATTGTAATAAATCTAAATTAGTTATGGTAACATTTTAAACTAATTAGGCTTAAGATGTAAATCCTGAAGAATACTTATATGCAGTTTCAAATCTATTGTATGGAATTGTGAAGTCATCATTATTTTAAGGATCTTGGATTCATTATTGAAAAATTGATCTAAGTACTTGTATTTTGCAAGGATCAATAAACCAACTCCAGTTCACTAAAGGTTACTTATAATGTTGCCCCAAATAATTATAAAGGTTACTTATAATTATTTGGGGAAAATGTGATGTTAGAGCTTTTCATGTTATGAAAACAGCTATACCTTAAATACTATATATTTTTTATTTGACTTTTTATTGCGTAATTGCATGCAACAATTTTAAATAACATATTCATATTAAGCTCTAAAATTTTAATAACACATGACAATTTTAGATAATTGCATGCAACTATTTTAAATAACATATTTCATATCAAGTTCTGAAATTTTAAATTCATAGTAAAAATTTAATTTTTTAAAATTAATTAATTGTTGAAAATTTTCAACAGTTTTAGATTGTTGCTAAGGAAACAAATTATTGATTATTTTGAAAATATGAACTGATTATTCTGAAAGTATTTTTAAAATTTTCTTATACAAATTGAACAAAGAGAAAATATTGTATTAGTCAAAAATTTCAATATCATGATTTTGATGAATCTCCACTTAAAACTCTAAATCACGGAAAAATAAGGAATTATGTCTGTGTTACATAATTAAATGTCTAGCAATGACTCTGATCAATTGCTTACAATTTTAAGTGCATGCTATTTATACACGTTTTGTCAAATTCCGAAAATATAAAATAAATTCTTTTTAGGAAAAAAATTTGTTGAAATTTTTACAAAAGTTTTTCAATTTCTTATTTCTTAAAGATGCTTTTGATTATAACAGTTTGAACTATTTAACAAATGTATACCTATGTGTTTTTCTCAACAAATTCCTAGTGTTTAAAGTTGATTTTAAATTCATTTTGTTGATACATTGGATTAATTTTTTTTTCTTAAACAAAGGACATGAACGAACCTTCCAATGTTATTGACGGTGGTGTGGATGGCTGTATAAAATCCTCCTTTGAAGATCCTCCGTATTTGCCAGGAGGGAATAATCCTCTTCGCCACAGAACCGCCTGCATGACATCGAAACACTATAAGACAATTCATTACAATGAGCACAACTTGATGGGATACAGAGAGGCTGCAGCAACTAATCTGTGAGTACTTCTGTTAAAATACAGGGTGTTCCAAATTAAAGTTACACTATTCAGAGCTACATACCGCCGTAATGTTGCCACTAGAGGGCTTATTATTTGGTTGGTGCGTATGAAATGTCGGATTCTCTTTACATGCGGACGTTTGTCTCCCTGTTTTCGTTATACTTTTGTCTTTGGCATAACCTCATTCATAGTCGTATTGTCCATTTCCAGAGACTCATTTCAGCAAAATAGGTTTTCTCGAAGGTCTTCCCTTTTGTTATTTCTTTTGAGTTTATTGCCGATATGAATTCTGCCGACATTCGCGTCATTTTCTTATATGAGTACAAACTTGGTAATAGTGCTGCAAAAGCTGCACGCAACATAAACCAAGCGTTTGGGGAGAATACGGTTAACGATCGGAAAGTGCAGCGTTGGTTCGAAAAATTTCGGACTGGCGATTTTTCACTGCAAAATGAGCCGCGCGGAAGACCCAAAACGTCTGTGAAGAATGATGACCTGAAGGCTCTAGTGGAAGCGGATCCAGCCGTATCCACGAGGGAACTTGCTATCAGGATGAAAGTTGACCATACAACGATATTGAGACACCTTTCTGAGATTGGCAAGGTTAAGAAGATGGACAAGTGGGTACCGCACACACTGACAGAGCGAAATAAGCTGGAACGAACTGGAATATGAAGTTTTGCAGCATCCACCCTATTCACCGGATCTCTCGCCGACCGATTTTCATTGTTTCAAGCATTTAGAGCTGTTTTTAAGGGGCAAACACTATGAAAATGAAGACAGTCTAAAAAACTCGATATCGGAATTTATTAATTCTAAAGACCAAAATTTTTTTAAGACAGGCATCTACGCTTTAAAATCTCGTTGGGAGAAGTGTATTGAAGCGAATGGAGCATACTTTGATTGAATAAACAGCTTTTGAAGAAAGATATGCAGTTTTATACAATCACTTAAGAATCCGACATTTCATACGCACCAACCTAATATCATTTATTCTATTGTAAGAATTGCACGTTAGCTTGGAATTAATCCAAGTCATGTTCGATTTGATGACCACCATTGTCAGCTACCCTCTGAAATCTGAAAAGGGCATGTTCAACAATAGAGTGTGGTGTTTGCGTTGAAATATTGAACACTTGGCGGCAAATAATGGATAATACTCCTGTAATGGCGTCATTTGCAACTAAATTTTTTTAACAAAATGTCTTTCCCATCTCTTTATTAAGGCGTACCCAAAATTTTAGAATTTTCGGATGAATAGTTACGGCGGTATGTAGCTCTGAATAGAGTAACTTTAATTTGGGACACCCTGTATATCTCAAAATTAAGTCACTAAATAAAGAGGCAAGGAATATTTTGTACTTATTATTTCATGAAATTCAAATTCACAGTTTTTTATGCATTTATTCCATGTTAGTGCTAGTTGCAAAATGTAATGACTGTAGAATTCCTATTGCCATTGGTTGAACTAATTTTTCTTGCACTTGTTGATTTCAAAATCTTTTTGAAACTGTTATCCCCAAATTGTTTTTCTGTGCTCATGGGATATGTTTAATTTACATGAGGACAGATCTAGATTACAGGACGGGATGATTGAGATTTTCTCATTTGAAATTCTGTAGTTTTTACTTTTTTGTGTTTATTATGTGCAATCTGGCATTGCCATACAGCTGCATGCACTTGAAAAAAATTAACAATTATATTTCGATTTTCCTCTCTAGCTTCATAAAGTTTCATGATCATTGGTCATTATATGCTCTGTCTTTACAAGGAATTCTTTTGTGATCAAAGAAATATGAAAACATGACATACCAGAACTATCAATGCAAGTTTTGGTATTTGTTTTGAGTTTCTCTTAACTTATAATTTATTACAATGGCAATAATAATGTGATAAAGCTTAATAGGTTGAATAAATACATTTGATAAATTGAACGAAATTAATAATAAGTTTAATACTAATATTATATATGTGTGTGTAAGTATTTAGTGATAAATGATAAAAGTAATATTAACAATTTTTTAGCGCACTAAAGAAAATTCGACAAAAACGCCCTTTTGTAATATCAAGAGCAACGTTTCTTGGTCAAGGTGCACACAGTGGTCACTGGAGTGGAGATATTTCATCTACATGGGAAGACATGCGTTATAGTATTCCTTGTAAGTTTTTAATCTTTATAAAAAGTGTTTCATTATGAAATTTAGAAAGAAAAAAATCTATTGGCAAAATTCCATAATGTAGTATATTACAAAAAACTGTGCAACATTTAAAAAAAATTTGGCGAAGGTTTTGGCAGAATTGTGTCAATGTGTAGGTTGAATTCCGGCAAGGATCGAACCTGCGATGTACGGGTTTGAAGTCCAGTAACTTATCCACTATACAAAAGTGACCACCGATGTTTAATGGCAGTTACTGACTTATTAAAATGTCACCACAATACTCCCCTACCAGTGAGGTTTGTAGAGAGAAGAACGATTTTATTGCGCCAAGCGTTATGGCTAGTGTATGAGAGTTGTTGCTGCTGCGTCAAGTGAGTGTGGCAACTTTGCGTTTCTTGATGGAGACAGTTGTTGTTGCTGCGTCAAATGAATCTGACGACTTTATATTGCTGCACCGACTTTGCGTTGCTGATGGAGAGAATTGTTGTTGCTGCTGCGTCAAATGGGTCCGACGACTTTGTGTTGCTGCTTCAAGTGAGTCTGACGACTTTGCGTTGCTGATGGAGAGAGTTGCTGTTGCTGCTACGTCAAGTGAATCTGACGTCTTTGCGTTGGATGTGTTTGCTGCGGGTAGATGGCGCCCCGAAAGTTGTTTTGAAAATCATCACGTCTGAGGTCATCGATTTGGGAAAGTGTTGGCGGAATTGTGCTAATGTGTTGGTTGAATTCCGCCAAGGATCGAACCTGCGACCTTCCGATTTGCAGCCGAGTAACTTATCCACTATACAAAAGTGACCACTGATGTTTAGTGGCAGTTACTGGTTGAGCTGGAAACATTTTTATTTTGGGCTTATTCCATTTTTAAATAAAAGTATGAAGTTGTAAAGATTTTTTTTTTCAGGACAACCTGTATTTTTAACATTACATTAATAAACGTTAATAAAAGAACCTCAATTATTTTGAAAACTAGCTAATCCTAAAAATTTTGATTGTCATTAGTTTTTATTCAGGAGAATCTGATATAATGTTTCTCTTTCGTATTGATTGCATAATTTTTTTAAAAATGATAAATGTGTTTTATAGCAATACTGAATTTCAATCTTTATGGAGTTCCTATGGTTGGATCTGACATTTGTGGCTTCAACTTCAATACCACAGTTCCTCTTTGCGCCAGATGGCAATCCCTTGGAGCTTTTTATCCATTTTCAAGAAATCACAACGATGCAAGTGCTGTGGTAAGAAATTTGCTTGCCTTTTATGATATTTTTATAATTTATAATTTCTTATTTGAATGTACTATCATAAAAAAATTCTACCTCAAGATTATGAAGTCCTATTAAAACCACTTTTGGATTTGCCCATTACAGGGAGGGTGAATGGAGTCCTTAAACTTAATTCTTAACCTCTGGGTACATTACAGTTGAATGGGGCAATAATTTGCAGTGCAATTACTTAGAAAATTATTGTACATAAAAATTTCAAGTGTTCTTGGTTATTTGAATTTGCTTATGAGATACGGGTTGGGAACAAAAATTGCGAGTTTAAATGAGAATTTTATCTATAAGTTAGTGTGACAGAGCTGTTAGAGGTTACTTAGATGGCGGAGTCTTTTATAGTTATTATGAGGTTATAAAAATTTATTTCCCTCATAGCGATTCATTTTTGGAAATATATTTGTCTTTCAATAGCTCAAAAACGCAATAAACAAAGCTGCTTAAATTCATTTTGGCATCTTTAAAAAAATATAGATTTCTATAAAATTTTGGCGATATCTGTTTATGGGAAGTCTTATCTGTCTCCCATCAGTATGCATAAGAAAACAATATTATAAAGAGCTATGAAAATAAAAATTAGAATACAATTTTATTATCTGAATTGCAGTTGTATATCAGGTTTTAGATTAAATCTATTAAATGTTTGATTTCTCTCTGTACATATATTTGTATGTAAATGATATAACTCAAATCCACAACGACTGAGATTAATGAATTTTGTTTATGTTCTTATGACCAAAATTGTAAATATGTATCAAATTTGGCATCTTGTGAGGTTTTTACCTCCAATCAATCAAAAGAAGGACTTCCGAAATTCATATTCGATTTTCTTTTTTATATTATATAATAGAAATTGTTAGGAAAAAAGAAACACTTGTTTGGTCGAATGAAATTCATTTAATCGAATTTTCGGCAAACTTTTACAATTTATTGAAAACGATGTTTCGTACTAGAGACTGCTAATTATCACGAACGAATGGTTGCACCTGACAATACAGTTTTTTTTTCAAAAACAATCACCAAATTTAGTGTTGCCAAATCTTCATAATACGGGCACTCTTATCGATTTTTTTTTTGTGAAGTTTACTGTTGTTGTTTACTCACAAGATTTCAGGCATTTGTTCTGAAAGAGTGAAATGATTTAAATATAAGAATCATCCAAAATTTTAGAAAATAATCATAATTTTCTAGGAAATTTCGTTTTTATATATTTCTTTGATGAAATGCTTTGTTAATTCAGATATGACTCTTTAAAGGTAAAATTCGAATTTATGAGAATTATTGTCAATCAGTAAATCATCATTCATTAATTACAGTGACACATTAAATAATTTTATTGGAAGGTGACTTTGATATTTACCTCTTTTTTTAAATGAAATATTACGGTGAAGATTTAAGCCTTGTTTATGAAAGCTGAAATACTATTAATCGACAATAGCAAACGGAAAATCACAAGATGCGGCCAGTGTAATCGAAAACTTAGTTTATAAAAATAAAAATGCACTCATAATTCTAAAAAAAATTAGATGCTTAGACATCTCCTTACAGCGATATTAAATTAAATCGAAGGATTTTTTTTATTCAAAAGAAAAGGGGGAAAATCAAGACTCTGACTTGAGCTGCGTAATGTGATGCATAGCTATTTGCAAAATGATTCATATTTGATAAGAAGTTTCTTGTTTAATTTCTTTATTTAAAATTTTCGGTTGTCAATTTATTTTTCTTATATTCCTAAATAAAGACAGAGCATTGCTTTAAAAATTATTTTATTCTTTTTTTAATTATCTGTAAAAATATATTTTAGGATCAAGACCCAGCTATCTTAGGTCCTACAGTGGTTGAAGCTGCTGTAAAATCTTTGCAATTGCGCTATTATTTGCTACCATACTTATATACTTTATTTGCTCGAAGCCATATCTACGGTGATACAGTTGCGAGACCATTATTTTTTGAGTATGTCAGTTATTTTCTTTAGTTATTATTATTATGTTGGTCTGTTTATATACTAATAAATCGTTCTTTCAAATATTTCATCCTGGATTTTCTTCCACAATTGTTAATGAAGGTACAGCTTCCCATGTTAAGTATGTTTCTAATAAATGTTTGAAAGTTCGTTTTCTCAAAAAAAAAAAATAAATAAATAAATAAATAAATAAAAAAATAAAGCATAACTTAAAATAATTGATTAATTCTTTGTGTCTAGATTAATGTTTAAATTTTCGTGGATTAAATTCCATCTAAATTTTGACTATTGTCTTTTCTTATTCTAACCAGTATTTCTCATGACGTCGTTCTTCAATAAGAAATTATAATCGGGAAAACAGCACGCAATATAGAAGGTTGATTTGCCCACTTTGTGAGCATAACTAACCCGTCAGAATGCCTCTTTATTTTTAAGTATCATGTAAAATATCGTATATACGGAACTCAAAAAATTACTAAAAAAAACTGAAATTTTTTTTAATAGGCTCATATGATAAATTAAGTCTTTCTAAAAGTGTCAGCGAAATTATAGAACTATAGCTTTATTTTTTTTATTTTCTGAAGAATTTTTGATGCATGAAGGAGAGTAAACAATGTTGCCATGTTCACTTTTCAGATTTAAACACTAATAAAAGAAGTTCATTGGTCAAAAATATTAGCAATTTACCATAGGCTTGCATCAAATGAGTTATTAAAGCTAACTATTCGGTGCATGACTCAAAACTCCAATGAAATTCTCCATTTAGAGTAAATGTTCAAAAGTTAACTGCATCGATGAAACAGAATAGCAGAAATGTACATTTAATCAATTTTGATACACATATGAATTTTTTAATGATAAAGATTTGTAAAAATTTTATCTTTTCTTAGTTTTTCTTTATATTTTCAATATATAAGTAAAATATTTTGTTTTAATAATTTTTTTAATAAATGAATTTAATTTTTAATGCATTTTTTAACTTTATTGAAAATAACTTGAATCATATTTTGTAAAAGTTACAGGCAAATTGTAAAGATTTTATCTTATGATTTAGAGGAATATAAAGTTTAAATGCTTTTTTCTCCATGTTGTGTTTTTGCTTATATGCTACATTCCGAAGACCTAAGACTTTCTAAAAAATTGATGTAAGGGTATGAAATTTTTATGTGAACGTTAAGAAATATATGTTTTATAAAACTTAGTATGAAATTAGCTTTAAGGTGTGTAGTAATGTTTAAAAAAATGTCCATTAGAATATTTGAATTTTTAATATCTTTATGTGCTTTTTGCAATAAAAAAATTATAAAAAATTAAATATTATTGTTCTGTATATCATTATAGTGCTTTAAATCCACACTAAGTTTTATGTAGCATATTGATGAAAATCTTTATTTTGGAAAAAAGTTGGTGAAAAATCTTTATACTTAAAAAAGCTTTAGAGTTGTAAAAAAACTAATTAAAAAAAGTAAATAAAAAAAATAAAATAAAAAAATAAGAGGAGAATTATAGAATACTATTTTACATAAAATACAAGTAAAATATAATTTTAGCATTAAAATTAAAAAAAAAAAATATTTGTGGCACTGTGTTGCCTTAAAGCCGCACATTCAGTTGGAGTAAAAAAGTGTGGTTTTAGTAAAACTTGCTGCCATGACTTAACCAATACAACAAATATGATTAGGAGTTGCTAATCATTGAAAGTTATTGTAACTTATAATTTTTAAAAAACACCTCTTCTTTAATAATATTTTGTCATAAAGAAAAATTCAATAATTGTCATTAATTTTGACCTACAAATTAGGGAAATATATATAAATGTAGTTTGTATATCATATAGTATTTCATTAATAGCATTTTTCTATTATTCTGTGGTCTGGTGTTATCTGTTTGGAATAATAAAATATTTATTTTCTAGATATCCTCAAGATAAAAATACTTATTCCATTGATGAGCAATTTTTCTTGGGTCCAGCATTTATGGTAATTCCTGTTCTGTATGAGGTAAGGCATTCTTTAGAATGTTAAAATTAACAATTTTTGCAATTTTTGTTTTGAGAACAACATTTGACATTCAATATGTCTCTGTACTAAATTGAAATAATAATGTTTTTGAATCTTGATTTTTTTTAAAATGCTGCATTATCTTTATTAATACCAGAGGTAAATGTGTGCGTATCTGTATATATGTGTAGGACAGACCTCTTAACGAGCTACCGAATTTGTCACATATATACATTAAAAGAAGGAACTGCATACCTTGATGTGATTGTTTTTAAATTTTAATTAGAAACATTAATTAACACTTTAAGCGCCACGGCGAATTTTTGCGCCTTTCCGCTTAAGTCACAGTAAACTGTCAGGTGGGCCAGAGTATAATGTTTATAAGTATTCTATTCTAATCCTTGAAGCATTGACCAAACAAAAATCGATATCACAAATTTTAAATGTTCAGTCTTACAAATATCAGGGACCGATACGTACGCCACGATAGAAAAACGAAAAATCTGTAGCCGGTCCCTAGGGACTGGCGTGGTCTGAATGAAAAGTCTAGCGGCGGTCCCTAGGAACCGGCGTGGCGCTTAACGTGATAAAAATTTATCAGAATTTTGACTTTTTTTTTTTTTGCGCTATCGGTTGTGAAAATATGGTTTTTACATCATTTTTAAATTGAAAAAATTATCTATTCAATTATACCAATTTTTTGAGTCTTTTTAATTTTAAAAGTATTTTTGAAAGTTTATTTTACAGCAATATATTAAATTGGCGGCACAAACTCAAATCTTATTCTTTGTTCTTACAAATATCTAACCTGGATTTTTCTTCCACTCTTGTTAATGAAGTTACAACTTTCCATGCTAAATAGGTTTCAATTTAAGACACATTTTTAATAAATGTTTGAAATTTTGTTATACGCAAAATTGTAATGTAATTCCAGAAATAGCTAAAGCTCCTGTTAACATTTTAAGTGAGGTTATAGAAAATTACAGATATGAATAAATGGTTATAAGATCTCTTAAACAGTATTAGTTCCTAATCTATGAAAATTTGGAATTAAAAAAATACTTTACCGAAAAAGTCTTTAAAATCAAGTTACATAAGCTATTTAACTAAAATTTTTAATAGTCACTAATTTTGGTTAAGCAGTCTGTTGCCAAAGGTCACTTGTAAAATATTTGAAAACGTTTTGAAAATTGACTTGTATCCATTCTGTTGTGCATTTACTGACCAGGATTTTCTTATGTGAAGTCATTTAGAAAAGCTTTTACACTCTAAATTTCTCAATGTATTTTAAATTTCACATTTATAAAAATTGTAAAATTTTAAAAAATATTTACATAAATATGTTATAAATGAAACACGTATTGGTTTTATTGTTGACTTACTAAGTGAATAATTTATTGTCATGAAATTAACTTTCTGTTATTAAAAAATGTTATGTGCTTTAATTGAATTACTTTCTGTTTTATTTCTACATAAAATTTACTCTTCTACTGTAGCACATTAGAAATTGCACTAACTTAAACTAATATAATAACACTTGATAAGCTAAAAAATATTTTTGAAAATTTGATACCACTGTTAATGAACATAAAATTTTTTTATAGCTACCATTATTTGTTTAAAAAAGATAAATCTTGACTGAAGCGATTTCTTCCCTTATTGTCTTGCTTTAAAAATATCAAAGAAATGAAGTTGGCAAAATGAGGAAATATACTTTCTGGAGCTTATTTGTATATTTAAAATCATGTGAGATAAACTAAATATTTTGTATAAATAATTAAAATTGTTTCATATTTGTAAGTATTTAGTTTTGTAATCAGTGTTTTAATTTCTTTCCTGTTATCTTAAGTTTTGTAAACTTATATGTTATAGATTGCAATACATTATTTTAGTATTAAAAAACTTATCATTTTAATGGATTAATTTAAAAAAAATTTTGATTCTCTACATGTGAAACTATCTGGTAGTGAATATTGATTACACATGGAACAGAATTGTTAATTTAAAAATAAAGGAAGAAAAATTAAAATTAAGTAATTTGTGCTTTTTAGTGTAGAAATAAAAACGTTTTTTTTTTTTTTTTTAATTTTTTAATCAATTGATTTCTATTTCTAAAAGGATGTTATAAAAACAGTTTTCTTATTTGATATCTTTTACCTTATAGTTTTATGTTTATTATTTTTTTCTTTCAGGGTGCTGAAAATGTAACTGCTTATATTCCCAAAGGAAAATGGTATGATAGTACCGCCAAACTGTTCAACAGCAGTGGGGAGAAAATTTCGATGCAGGTTCCATTGACTGATATACTTACCCTTTACCGAGGTGGTTATATTATACCTCTCCAAGTACCTGGAACAAATACAGCTTTTAGGTGAGATTTATTGTACATAAATATAACAAAAAGTGAAACAAGTTATTTTACATTTTAAAGGAAGCGCTAAAATAAGTGCATTTAACTAGAAAAATTCTGCTATGTTAGTCGTGAGTGAAATTGAATTGGGCATTTTTCAAAGGGATCATTTCCAGTTTTATAAATTTTAGAGAATAAGAAAACATTTTCATAAAAAATCCAGTGAACTTATATTGTTAATTTTGTGTTATTAAAGGATATTGCACATGATATAAAAATGCCATTGTGATTATTTATGGTCCTAATGGATACACGAGATTTTTTTTGTGGGGTGGGAGATTACTTTTCTGAAAAACAATCTAAATTTGTGAAAAACCATGTCCTTTTTAACTAACAACGATAGTCCCTTTAATGAAATACATGATTAAAAAAATAAATACCAAAGCGTTACTGGATTTTTATATATTGTAGGCGAAATAAGTAAGATGGAAAATTGTATTTCTCCAGGCACTTCTACAAATTTCTTGTAACTTCTGTATGCATGAGGAAATAGCAAAACTAAAAAGCTACCGGAATTTCCTACCAAATTGTGATGTTATTATATATTGAATGTATTGACAATATTTTATTTGCAAACTCACTGTATGGTGATATTGTGAAGCATTTCATGTTCTTTACTTTATATAGTTTTCATAAATTGTCGAAAGCTATGTTCTGCCAATATATTTCTTATTCTCTAATTGAGGAGGTATGGTATGAAATTGAAATCTTGATATTCATTTTGAAACATATGGTATACAGTTAAGATAATAATGCATGTATATAAATATTTATATTTCTCATTGTAGTCGTAAGAATGTTTTTCTTTTGATGTGTATTTTGGATGAAAACTTTCAAGCTAATGGTGAACTCTATTGGGATGATGGTGATTCCTTAGGTATGGAAATCTGCTTTATTTTCATAAACTCTTAATTCTATTTGAAACTATATGTTGATAGTCCATTAATATTACAGAAAGTAATTTTGTGATGTTTGTTTCACTTTTCATAACATGTTAAGTTTTTTTCTTTATGATATTTCGATATGAGCCAGTCAAAAATAAAAATAATTTGCCAATCATATGGTTACATTAAAATTTGAGGGCATGATTTTATTTTTGTTCTACTAAATCTCGAACGCGAAAAAGGATTTAAAGATTTTTCTTTTTATCTCGAATTTGTACTCACACTGTGATGGCTTAGGACACAGTTACCCCCAGAAAGAGAAACATCAATCGTGTGTCTTATTTATCCAATTGGAAATTCAATCAATAAGGATAAGAACAATATCAAATAAATGTGCAATCGATGAATGGCTGATTTGAAGGAACAAAATGGATTTATAATTAATGCCTTTATATATTTAATTCCATATCATATTGCAATCCAGGAATATTTGTATTATTAGGATAAAAGAATTTAAAGGCAAAAAAAAAAAAGATAGAGATCGGAATGGAATTGTATTTTTAACACTTACAGAATCATTTACAATAGTTTGCATGGCTAATACATTTATTTATTTCCATTTGAATTACAACGCATAAATATCTTGTAATCATATATATATATATATAATGATATTCTAACATCTAATTTAAATCCAAATTAATTTCTATAGTTTTATCTTAAATTGGCCCATACTAAACTCATTCTAAAATATTCTCTTATTTCCTGATCCGATTCCATTTATCTACTTAATTAATTCAAGAGACGCTTTGTAAAATTGTTGAATCAGCTAAAAGCCGACTTTCACACGCTCCGTGTGAAGGGTTAGAAAAATGTCCCTTAAGTGCATTCTTTTTTTTAAGATCCCTGTGTTGTATCCCTTACTTGTGTTTGACGTTCGGAAATCCCTTTTCGACTCTTAATAATATATTAGAACTGTACATACTGTTTTCCCTATCAAAATGGGGTATAAAAAACAAGGGAAAATTAATATGTGCACTTTTTTGCGGTGTCGGTTGATAATATGCATGCTTGTCTCCGGAGATGGAATAAAATGAATTTTAAAATGAAAAGTCTGTTCAATATCTTCGAATTGCGAAACTTTAAATTCTCTCTCTCTCTCTCTCTCTCACACACACACACACACTGTTAGGGAACTTTCTCCACTAAATCCATAAAGTCAACACAGTTTGCCTGTAGTGGGTGCATGGTGACACAGTCAACAAGCCTCAATAACAAATAAAGACATTTATTAACACAAAGGCATACACTACCGCATAAGCAATAAACAACAGTAACTCTAACAAACAGCGGAACAGAAGCTGCACAACAATGATAAGCAGCCCTCAGGTAGAGTATTCATTCAACTATTAATAAGAGCTAAACTCAAATGACTGCCAGCTCTCACTGCTTTTTATAATTGCCTAGGTAAGGCATGGATGATCCTCTAACGATCAAGCAAAATCTGTGTTTTATTGGACCTATTGCCACAATTCTTGAAGTTTCTAGTACCATCCATTTTGTTGCCAAAGTCAGAGTCATTGATTTGGCATCCGATCAGTATCTACTGAAGCTGTCTGTAAACTTTCTTTCCTACGATGGAACCACTTATGTCTGGAAATTGCTAACTGGCTTATAAAGCTACCACCGCAGTGCGTTATGATTGAAGCAACTTTACAGATTCATAACAATATATACATTTATGTATACAGAGATAGAGAGATTTTGCAACTCTGCTTACTTTGGAATTGAAAAATTGTCATTTCTTCGAAATATAAAAGTTTATTAACTAAGCTTTATTTAAATAATTCGTTTTTGTGTCTGAAAGCATGGACGTTATTACGAAATTAGAGAATATACAATTTCATTTCTCAGATTCTTACTTTTATTGAGCTGCAAATAGATTGGGCCTTACTCTGATTGTATTCTATTTATCGATATCATTTTAGTATAATAAATTTGTATTTTCTTTTTAGATACCTACACAGATGGAAAATATAATCTTATAAAATTCTCTATTAAAAATGTGAGTAATCTAATATTTTCTTCTCATATATTCCTATAATAAATAAATCCTGCTATTTAGAAAATGTTCCAGGTGTAAACAAACCAGTGGTGGTATTGTCAGACATTGTCTTGGGACAGTCTAAATATTGAATCTAATTATTTAAAAAATGTACTGTAGTTTTCAAATTGGTTTTATATCTCAATTAAAAAAGGGTCGACAGTAATTTTTCTTACTTTATGTGAGTTCTCAAAGTATATAATGTAGCACTTTGAAACTGCTAACATAAACACATTTCTTTTTTTTTTAAATAAAAGGATGAAAATATTTATTTTACAAGTTAATTTATAACTAAATGCTGTAATTGTTATTATTATTAGTTCAGACATTTTTAGCTACTAACTATGGTTTTTTTTACCAAAGGAAAATTATTTTTGAAATGATAATGAAAAGTCGATATACAATGAGCTGGCGCGTTAAAAAAATATAACATTTTATGCAACCACTATTATACCTTTGATTTTTTGATCCTATGACACCTTGTTATGAAACACGTTTTGAAATCAGGTTTAGTTTATTTATATGAACGTCCCGTTTTTAAGGCTACGCTAGGGGTGTTTTGGGGACGGACTTTATAATTTGATGCTGTCAGATGGCAAGGACGACATATGAGCTGGCACTCCCTTTCTTAACTTCCATACTAGTGGGATGACGTTTGCTCCCGACGGATTTAATGTGCACCAGACCCGCTCACACAGAGATTTTTTGGTAGAATCGGGACTCGAATCTGAAACCCTTTAATTCCGTAGCCGAGAGTTTACCAGATTACAGCGGCTGGAAATCAGGGTTATTTGAAGCTCTTTAGGCAGTGTTAATGGCTCTTTTTGCCTTACACACTTTCAAAAACGAATATAAGCAATTTCGTTTATATTCGTTTAAAATTAAATCCAAGCAATTGTTTAAATTTAATTTTTATGTAGAAAATTTCGACAAATTGAAATGAGGAAACCCTTAATTGTAGATCACTTTCTAAAAAGCTGGTTTCAATTAGTTTAAGAAAATGCACAGTTGAAAATTTAAAAGAAATTTTTAACAAAATAATATAAAAAAATTATAAAGCTTCTCTTAAAGCAGTATAAATAATATTTAAAAATATGATTGGACATTTTATGAGATTATACAAAATCTTATTTTTTTAGAATTTTAAATTGATATAATATAAAACTTACAAATTACCATTAATTTGGAATTATACTAGAATAATGTTCCAAAGTTAATTTAAACTGTGCTTGATATTAATTTGAATAAGTTCCATCATATAACTTTTCTACTAAAATGAAAGCATAAAATGAAATAATATTCAAACTATCACAACAAAATTGTGGGACTCTAAGGCAATTGCCTACTTACCTATTTAATTATCCGGCTCTGTTTGAAGTTGTGAATCATACCTTTATATTAAGCATAAGAGACAGTAAAAGTATAAAAATCAATGGATGCTGACAAAATATTTATTTACTTTTAGGTAGTTGTGATTTTTTGAATGGTAACAACAAATCAAATTGTTGCAAGATATCTCCCATTTTTTCTCAAGGAACAATATTATCGCCTCTGAAGTCATGAATTTTTAATGTATCTTTGATTGACATAATATTAAGGATCTGCATGTAATTTAATCAGCAACTTTTATTGGTAAATATACGCATATCATTATAATATTATAAATATTATAATGATTTGCGAAGTATCTGTATAAACGGCAATGGATTTGGGTTTTATCAATTTATTATTACTTAATTTTTTATCATTTTGAAAGTTTTCCATTTACTATTATTGATTTATTCAGTGAAGGACCCCAATCATGGAATGCCCCAAACTGCATTTTCGACATTCACTGCTTTTTTTTATTTGAAAAATTCTGCTGCTGAAACCCATCAGAAACTTTTAGAAACGTGTGGTGATGCAGCTCCATCCTATCCTAATTGTCGGTTTTGGTTTCAACAATTGGAGAGTGATGATTTCGATGGCAGTAATAAAAAAAATAGCCCGGAGGACTAAAAGAAAAAAAAACGATGGCAATCATTTGCAAGACTTATTGAACGAAAATAGGAAAAAGTTGTAGAAAATAAAAGAAAGTATTTAGATTGACATGTATTAATTGTTCGAAATAAATGTCTTTTAAAAGTGAGAAAAAATGATAAAAATGCATGCAAGCACCTAATATATAGTCATACATTATGTCATTTTGAAAGAAAGCTCTAGAAACAACTTTCAGATGTTGATAAGTGATTCGATATAAGAGTTGAATTATATATATATAATATGCATTTCTCTGCTTATAGAATACCCTTACATCTACTGTGGTGAAAAAGGGATACAACGCTTCAATGAACCTGAATGTGATTCATATAACTGGCACCAATAAACGTCCAACAGCTGTCTCGGTGAATGGAGTGAATTGTACTAAAGTGAGTAACTTATAGTGATAAGATCTCCTTCTCAAAATATGGAGAACTATGGCGCGATAAATAACCGTTAAGATTTTAACTTATGCAGAATATTGATATATATGAATATTGATATAATATTAATAATTCAGTATTAATTTAGTAGCATTCTTTTTATAAATTAAATTAAACACGAATTAAAATGCTTTTGTAAAATTTTAATTATTAATCGACAAGTAAATTAACATTCAATTACATAAAGTATTAAAATAAATTTTTATTAATTATTACCAATTATTTTTATTAATTATTACCATAATTATTGTTATACAGATTATTTACTCTTAAATAATATATGAAAAATTGACTTTTAAATGATAATGATAGATGAACTCATAATGAAAATTAATTAAATGATAATGAAAAATTTAATGAACACTAAAAGTCGCAACTTAAAATGTTTGAAGAAGTATACTTTTGTAAATATAAAACCATAACATATTAAAATAAATTTTTATTAATTATTACCATCCAAAATTCTATTGATAATTATTGCAAGGTATAATGTTTCTCACTTGTGAAAGGAGGCGCCAATGATAATGCATGCACCTTGTATTAAAAATTTAATTAGCAGTAAAAGTCAAACTTCAAATACATGAAGAAGTATGCTTTTATGACTGCAAAACTTAAAATCCATTGATCGAATTATAACTTAACTATCCGATTTGGGTGACCAATTTGTTATACAGATTATTTATTCCTAAATAATAAATAAAAAATTGACTTTTAAATGATATTGATAGATGAAATCATATTAGAAATTAATTAAATGATAATGAAAAATTTAATGAACACTAAAAGTCCCAACTTAAAATGTTTGAAGTATGCTTATTTAACTATAAAACTCAAACGCCACAGGTCGAAATACAAATTTGCTAACTGTCTTTGGCAACCTATATGTTTACGTAGATTATTGACTTTTAGGCTATTAAAAGCTTCAAATGGAATGCATTCCTTTTTAAGAATTTTGATTGAAAATACTACTGAAAAACATGAATTTATTTGAACCAGTTTACTGCAAATTAATTCACTCTCAAATTAAAAAATGTGTATAGTACGAAATAAAAATTTCTGTTTTAAATTTAATGAATGATAAAGTACATTGCAAATGAATCTGTAATATGAAGTTGTCATCTGTATTAAATTTAGAACGAAATCTACGAAAAGATTTCTATCCATTTGTGAAATTAGAGTAAATGGGATTCGATACCAAAATTTTAGATCTAATCAAATCGTCAACACATTTTGACAAAGGGAAGAGGCTGAAATACTTATTAGTTTCTTTTCGCTTTGCTATGCATCGAAATATCTATTATATGAGCTATCTAATGTTAAAATAGCTTAATTAGGCTTAAGAAGAAATATTTTAAAAGCGCAAATTTGGATATATATACTCATTATTCTACTCAAATTATATCGAAATTTTTTGGAATCTTTTTAAGTGCTTGTTATACAAAAGAAAAGAATGTAATAAAAATTTCAGATAAATGTCTGCATTTTCGAAAAATAATTGGAGTATTGGTCTGAAATTTTACCAAGACATTCCTTTACGCATAATTTAATTAGAATTCCGACAATTCCTGAAGCCATAAAAAAACCCTCCAATCTAATTAAATAATCTTAATATTAGGCAAGTCAGGGAAACGAAGCATATTTTAAATTTATTTCTGGCTAAGAAGATAGTTGTTTGACTTTTAAAGAAAAATTAAGCATCATATGTCATGAAATAAAACTTATGGCATATTTCATTAAATATTCTTTCATTTTAATCGAATGGAAATAACTTTTTTTTTTTTTAAGATGGTGATGATTTTGTATTTAGAAGTCAGTATGTCTAAATAAAGTTTTCAATATGACTTTCAAATTTTTCTTGACATAAAACTGATAATTGAAATTGATGTTTTAAAAATAAATTAGCTAGTCAAAATATATCTTAGTTAATAAAATCGATAAAAAGGCACCTAACCTTATTTGATAATTGCATTTTCTGTCAGTTAGTTTCCATATATTTATAATGTTAGTAATAAAAGTTAAGTTCAATCTCTTGATAATAAAGACTAATGTGTGTTTGTTGGTGTTCTATAGACCAAACCATTTGACATAGAACTCCAAAATATTGTTGTAGACATACTTTGGAAAATGCATCTTGGAGCAATTTTTATTGCAGTTTTAATTATAATTTCATTGAAGTTTAAAAATTAAATAAAAAATTAATAGAAATTTAGACATACTTTTGAAAGGAAACCATTAAGAAGAAACTATGACCTCTTTTATTGAAACTTTTATCAAACATTAATCCCAGTCTGGTTGCTAAAGGCCACTATTAACATAATATTAATTGCAAAATTATAAAATGTGGTGCAATACATTAAAACTAAAATTCCCCAGTAGATACTAAAAAAAAAAAATTATTTCTAAACTCATTAGACTTTTTGTTGACAAGGTTATATTTAAGCTGCTCATTTTAAATTATAAAATATTTTATGAATAATAGAAAGCAATAGGATATATTAACTTTGCTCTCTTTCTTTTTTAGAGATCTGTAGCCAAAAATCAAGAAGCGAGCTTATTCAGTCCCATAAAGGTATTTGAAGTTTTTGAAGAAAATGAGAGAAAAGACGATTTTTGCTTTTATTCATCTTCTGATGTAAGTGTACAATATTCTTTCTTTGGTATCTGAATAATTTGTACAAAACAAGATAGAATTGAATGGGAAATATATGTTGTCCACTGTGTAAAATATCGTATATCAGCAATTACATAGGCTTGAAATCCTCTGGCGGATACTTTTCATATCACTAATCACCTTTAATACTGCCATTACTAAAAGATTTCATGGAAATTTTAGCGTTCGTTAGCCAAATTTTCCTCTGTCATGATATTTTTACTGTTCAGAAATATTGGTTGATTTCTGTGGGAAATCAGTGACACGATTCCTAACAACCTATACAGTGTCTTAATAGCTGATTGCAAATGGAATTGAAAACAGTATTGAACTCGAACTCTTCAAGAAATTTGCCATCCAGATTGTTGAGAAACTATTGACTAAAGAACTGGCCGATGTTATTCAATTACAATACACTCCCGAGTATCCGGCTTCCATACAATCTGGCCTAGTTTCTTGTATCGTTATTATATTAACAAGATAAGACGTTGCATTGGCAACGCAATTGCAAAAGCATTGGAAGTTGGCGTCTGCTACGATCCTCTTAGGTTTTGTGTGTAAAATATAAGTTGTGACAGAAACAGAGCTGCGTTCTACTCGTTATTCATTGATTAGTTAATGTGTAACGGACCTTAAATGTTGTCACTTATAACTTTACAATAAGTACAGTACTTATTTTTTCTATATTAAATTCTCGAACATATATAAATACGAGTACAGAACATTCTATTTTAACTCGGCACATTACCGGCAAGTTTTTCTATTATTCTTAGAACTCGATAAAAAGTGAGGAAATACATATTAAAACAGTGAATTTTGGTAAAAATTTTTGGTTCTTTTCTGGTAGGTAAAGAAATTGGTTCGTTGAATTCTGGTCTATATGGCTTTTTCGTTATCTGGTCTACCCTTCAAACATATTATGTTGAAACTGGGGTGCACTGTGTTGATATCGAATTGGTTTTTTAAGAGTACTCTTCTTTTTTAAAATTTGATATTTTTTTCTTCTTCTAATTTTACTATCTACTATTTGATTTTATTGTTTGGCATTCTAACAGACTTTAATGTGAATGAGCTGGCTCTAGGCCTTCAGCTTTGCATTTTGTTTGTGTACGGTTTTTTTTTGTATTTTCTTATTGGATGACTTACTTCATGGCGGGCCATCTTTTCCCATTTGATTCCGATCCGGGTGAAAATTAGATTGTGCATATCGCCAGATGATGCGAATATCGTCTTGTGTGCATTTCGGCATCTGTTGACGGTATGAAAAGGTACTGAATAGTGGATTTCATTTATACTGAATGTGAAGTTTTGCACTGTGAATAAGGATATATTAAGTACATATTCTTCCAAAAAACTCTATTGATATTTTTACTATAGATTTTTTTTTGCTTTTTGTATCCTGATATCGTGGAAAACTTAATTATGATATTCAAAGCTAGTTTAACAAAATGGCAGATGATCTTTATATAATAAAAATTAGAATTATGAAACTAAAATTATGTTTAACTTTTTCATAGAAATAATTGTGGGTAGCACAATCTAAGTACTTCTTCTTGCATACAGCCGACCACCCCGCCACCACTGAACGTAGCAATATCGACAGGACAATCTAAGTACTATTTAACCCTCCAAGCGTCGGTGACGTTTTTTTCTGAAAAGCACATCCCCTCCGAGACGGGCGTAACCGTGTTTTTTCGTTTTGTTCAGTTGTTTCCAAGACGGGCGCAAACGGTTTTTTCCTTTCAATTGAAGCGTCGAAAAGGGCGAAGACGTAATTTTTCTTCTGTGCCGTCCCCCTACGTTAATGACCTTTTTGGCAGTGATAGATTACTTTATGATACTATCAGGGGGAAGAACCCCTAAGAGCACTTAGCGCTCATAAAAGAATTCCTTATCTTTAAATGGTTTTAGTAGGAAGTATTCCATGTGGTTTTCGGAAACTTATGAGGAAAAAAAAATCTTCTCACTAAATTTTACTTACCAAAATAATAACTTAAGAACTCATTCCTTAATTATAGAATAAAACTTTAAAAAAAAATATGAACAATTTTTTTAAAAGTTTTAAAACTACATAAAATAAAATTTGTAAAAGATAATCAATGGGGAATATTAGAATAGTGTTTCAATCTTAAATAGATACTTGATTTGAACTTGAAATAGTTTGAGCTAGGGAATAAATGAAAGAATAAAATTAACCAGGAAATGACAAAAAGTATGTATCGAAATAACGAAATTCCTTAATGACATTGGCTCATAGACAGTCGTTTACTTTGCTCTACCTGAACAGTATTGTATTGCTAGTATCGTTCTGTGTTCAATAGCTTATAAGTTCACTTTACAAACTAAAACTCTAAAGAGATTAATTAGGTTGTTGATTGTTTTCGGTAGGCATGACATAAATGACAATACGGAAATCTCTAAGAGATATTTCATATTTATGTTTCTGGCAGAGATAAAATCATAAATATTGCATTTCATTTTTTTAAAACCAAACTATCAGGTAATGGCATCTCCCTCTGTTTAAGAAGAACAATTACGTTTTTGTTAGATGCGTCATAAATTCGTGCAAACTTCAACAATTAAAAGAAGTAATGTTAAGAAAAAATTTTGTTTGTGCGATCAAAGAAGTGATTGATATTTCCTAAGTGTAAAAATGATTTTCAAAGTAATCAAACAAATCATACTAAAGTTCTTTATCTAAGCAGGCAAACACGAACAGACAACCGAATAGATTATAATAACATGATACTGTGCATTTATTTTAAAGTAAAAGATGTTCAGTACGACTATTACCGCAAGATGTTAGAAAAATTTGGCGCGTTATTACGCCTAAGTATAGCATGTGGATGAGACTAGAGGTCTGTCGAATGGTATCTTTCTGTTCTATCTAAGTTCCAGTAAGTATCCCTACAGCTAAAAATCTATCGGAATCGTCTGGTGATTGTGAGAATAAATTGCAATCTCGCTTCATTCCTTGATCTTTAGTAAAAGCATCCAGCAGAAATAATTTGACTTCACGTACAAAGTGGAGCGAGATTCAATTCTGTACGGAGGTGACGACAGATAGTGCATGTCTTCCTACGCAAAAACAACGTGCCCCTCAAAAGCGTAATATCGTTCTGGGTGATGGATACCACAGGTTTTCTTACCACATCCATAACAACTCTCTTCAACAAAGAAAAGATGTAGAATAAAAGGCATATGAAACCACATCAAACAATCGCATGAGGAAAATGAAGTGACTTCATCAGATACTTACGAGTTTGACACATCAGCGAAAAGTGGATTCCATATGACTTTAAACAACCATTGTGGTTCAGGTTTTATTCGTGTTAGTAGCCATGCAGCAAAGTTTAATCTTTCATTTGTATCTACCTGTAATAACTAGTGAAATACTTATAATTTATTTGGATGCAAATCGATACAAAACTTCTTAGAGGATATGTTTAATCGACGGTCAGAGAATCTGTTATTCCCGCTAGCTTCACGAGTGTTGCTACTTTTGTTGATGCTTAGGCTGCCAATTTTCATATGTTGTTTTACATCATGAACTCAAGAACGATTATCTACTTCGTGGACGATTCATCAAACTTGTCGCTTCCTCAGAACGTTAATTAAACGTTAAATTCAGTATCCTTATTTTAGTAAAATTTAATGAAATAGAAAAAGGACTGAAACACAAAAATGCTCTATGTGAAACTTTCACAATATAATAGTTGTGAATACGTCATTCTGATAGGAAAGGTTAGCCACTAACACACAACATGACGTGTGTGCGCCCTCTTCCGGTTATTTTAGAATCACATTTTTAATACACGAGGGGGAAGATTCTATTGCTCTCTTGGAATTTTTTTGTTAACTGGTTGTATTCGCGCAAATCGAATTTTTTTTCAAACCATTATATTTTTATTAGGATTTTTTTTAAAAAAGATTGTAGGAATTTATAATGCATTTTATGTTTATTATACTCTTATTATATCACCACTTGATTGATTATTTTTGGGCCTTGATCCCTTTATAATCGCTTAAAAATAAAGGTTATTTCTCTCAGCGATTTTAGGTTATATTAAATAATTACTGTAAAATGACGAAAAAATTTCTAAAAAGTAAAATAGGCAGAGTATACCAGACAGTTATTATTACTGTATTTCAAAAACATCTAATTGCTTTAAAATTTTTAAAGAATTAATAAAAATTGAAGAAATTGGTAGAAAAATTTTCTCAGAAAAAATAACTATTATTGAAAATAAAAATGTCAAATTTTCGGATGGTTTAAAAATATTTCTTATGAAATATCTAATTTACTTCAAAGTTATTGTAGAAAGACGACAACATTTCAGCTAATTAAATATTCAATTAATCATAAATTAACTATTGCTCATTGAAAAATTGATGTCTTTTCTCTCTCTCTTGTTATAAAAAATGAGTGGGTAAAGTTTGGTTGAAATCAGTCCAATCGTTTAGAACATACATATATATGCAAAGACACAATTACTTTATCTGTAATCTGATTTTAACTTTGTTTTTTATATTCTAAAATGATTGCCATAAATACAATTTCTTGCGATAGATTTTTTTATAGCATTTGATTATTAGCCATTTTATTTAAATGTGACGTATCTTTTTCGTAACGAGTGCTTTGAAAGAAACAAGTTTTTCTCATTAATCTTTTTGGAATCTTATTGAAAACAAAAAAGACCAATTTACAAATATATATTTATTTTTAAAGCTGTAAATGAATTCCACTTCTTTGGTTTCTGATGATCGTGAAAAACCGCAGTTAGTTTTCAATTTCTTTATAATAAAAGAAAACGCAATTCAATATAAATTGTGGTGGTTACCTTATTCAACTACCTTCTCTTTTGATATAATAGATGGCGTTTCCTTATTAACATCGAAATATATTTCCCATGATATCCTTACATACCATATAAGATTGTATTTTAAGTGAGTGCCGTGTATTTTTAATTTTTTTTTACTTGTCTTGTGAAAAGTGGAACTTAGAAAATAATTAAATAATTATTCCAAAAACTCGTCTATTATTTTTATCTACCTTAAAATGAAGTTATAAAGAGTCTCTTCCCATGTACAGGATTAAGATAATTAATGAATTATAAAAGCTTCAATTTATTATTGGATATTGTTTTTATATGTCTAAAATTTATTTTTCAGAATGATTTGACAATTGGGAGGAATTCTATCCATTTGCTGTCTCCCTTCAACATAGTTTGGAAATGAAGTGAATGAAAAAGTGGCGAATAGTGGCTAGAGACAATTTTTTAAAATCAAATTTGAAATTATCATTCAAATATTGCAAAACAATAAAATGTGGAATTATATGAAAATGCATATATAGAGTGATTCGAAAGGGAATTGATTAATCTTATTGAGCTAAGCTGGGTCTGTTCACAATTAATTCTCATTATTAAGCGCTTTTTTAACCATTCTATTTCGAGAAACTTACTTTACAGGCCATATAGATATTCACTGTTTTGCATCACTAGCTCTTCCTCATTACCACTCGACCTATATGTGCGTATGTAAAAATAATTTGTATTAATAAGCCGAATGTACCATCAAAGTTCCTTGAAAGTCTTTCGAATTGCTATGTATATGTTTTTACTTGCATGTGATAAAATGTTATGAAAGTTATTTAGAATTTTTATGAAATTTAATATTTTTAAATGCTATTTATAATTATGTTAGATTGAAATCTATGTATTTTTCAATGTGAAATCTAAATTTTATTGAAATTTATTTAAAATATTAGAGTATAATACTTATTTAATATAATATATTTGCACCAGTTATTATTTTTTATGTATTTAATGTAGAATACAGCTAATTTATTCTGTTTTTCACACTACATTTTTATGATTTTCAATATTATCTATTTTTCTGTTTGATGAAACAAAGAACTGAGTTTCTGTTACATTTTATTCTTTATTTTTAAATGTTGAGTTTTTAAAATATTCAAGACATTGCTCTTTCCCAGTGGCAATCATATTCATCTTACTTAAAAATCTGCACATTTTTTAATCATTGTTAAATTGACTGCTTGTGGAAGGTTGCAATACTGTTAAATAATCACAATTACGATGTTGTCAATTTCATCACAATCATTTTTAAATCAATATTTTGATCAAACTAATATTAAATTATTTTTATATCAATGCAAAATTTCATCGGAAATTGTAACTAATTTTCAGAATCTCATTTTTAAAAAATATTAAACACGTTTTTGAAAATTATTTCATAATGAAATCTTTAATGCAACCGAAGAGCATTGATTGATTTGCTAATTCAGTGTGTTCTTTGTTCTTTATTATATATGTTGATTTTTTAGTGAGATTAATTATTTTAATTTTATTATTAAGTATTTATCTTGAAGATTTTATATTTTCTAGTATCCTAAGTAGAATTCTTCACAAAATTTGATTTTTTACTAGTTATTTTATTTTGCAATTTTCAGTTGCTTATTTGATTTATATATTACTTGTAATAGGGGACGAAAACCTTACAAAAAAGGAAATTTAATTTTTAGAAAATCAACGAGGTAATCGTTTTTAATGTTGCTGTAATTGTAAATAAAACTGCAGTGCCAAACGTCTTTGTGATACACAAAGATATAGATGCATTAAAGTATTTTTTTCAAGAATTTATAATAGTATTATATTATATGTTAGCTGTTTAATTTTTTAGAGTTTGTAAACTGTTAAATATATAATTATGCTGTTACAAAAATGCATGTTATCCTTAAATTATTACTATTCATATTTTTGATTAAATCTTACTTAGATTGTTAAAAAACTATTTTTGTTTATAATATTTGGTCAACTTTTTGTTGTAATTGAGTGTACTTCAATGGCTTAGTGGTTTATTTCTAGTAAAATGGTTAAAGATTTGGTTATTGCAGACTACATTCTGGAAACTTTTAAGATTACTCATTAATTCTTTTTTTTTTTTTTTTTTCATTTAAAGAAAAAAGGAAATTTACTATAATTTGTTTACAATAGTGCCAAATAATTTGTAACTGTTATTTCTATTTTGCTTCTTTATTCTTGAGCTTTAAATAAATACATTTTTCTGTGATATGTATTGAGTTTTACTTCTGTTTGGAATCGGCAATATTTAATAATTTGATGCATTATAATGTTTCTTTTATTGATTTAATGAACGAAATTTTAAAAAAAGTTTTAGCTTATTGTTTTTTATAAATATATAATTTACTTTGAAACAAGAAGTCTGAAATTTAAAATAAATATATTTAAAATTCAATTTGTTAAGATTATTGACTATTCCTAGTAATCATCTAGTTATTTAAATTCTCTGTTAGAAAATCCATATATGTATATGACATACATAGTTGACTAATTAATATTTAACTATAAAAAGGGTATTTCATCTGAAAAAGGAATTAAAATTGAACAATAAATAAAATAAGTGGAGTAAATTGAAATGATAATTTGGCTGGTATTATTTCTTGTAAGTTTATAACATAAACAAAAATATTTAAATCACTGCTAGATTCAATGTATGATTTCAATTTAATTGCGTCCTTAAAAAGAATTATTTTTTTAATTACTTCATTCAAATTTTATTTTAACAGCTGAGTTATGCTTGATTTTGTTTCCTAACTGAATTGATTATATTGATTAGTAGAATATGTTGCTTCTCCAATATGCGTACCTACCAAAAATAAATGCTATTTTTTCTAAATTTAGGGAAAATACTCTTTTGAAATGAAAATGTTTGAACGCATTTACACATTCTTTTCTTCTTATATTTGTCCTGTTGAAAATGTGCCGTTTACTAGTTATGCCTTTAACAAATAATTTCTAATCACATTCAGTACTATGAAGATAATGCACATGCACTTTAAGAAACTCTTTGCTTGCTTTTTTAGAAAGTGCGTTATTTTCTGTTGCAGTACTATTTTTAGTAGAATAATTATCATCACGTATCTATATAATCATGCATTTAGAGACCATTCTTAATAGTCATTTAAGTCTTTAAATTTTCTGGAATACGATCTCTACATACATAATACGTACACAGAGGGTTATTTAATATTTAACTACGGAAATTCAGGACCGTTATTGGCAACAATTTGGAAGTTAAATCCACATATAATCAGTAACCCAAGAAAACCGCGAATATATTAATAAAGTTTTATTTATTTGCGTGATACCACTATAAATCAAATGAAGTTAGCCTGCCAATCCCATTGGTTAAAATTATTCTAACAGATCTCAAGTAATGTGCGAGTTTTTCCCTTTTGAAACTACTCCTAAAATGTTATATCTACGTTACCGGCAAAGTATAAAATTCGGCATTTATGAAATGATTCAAATTTCACACATCTTCTAGGCCTTCTACAGAATTCAAATGAGAAACCGGCAATGTATGAAATACATCAATTGTTTTCGAATAACACGTGACTCAATGCTCGCCTCAAGCATCACCAATTCGTTTTGCATATCCCGTGGCAAGGCACGTGACTTAATGCGCCTCTCAGTTTCACTTTACGATTCGTCCGGGAATGTCAAAATGCGCAATTTTTCTTGAATTTGTCCCTCCTCCCCCTAAAACAGTTTTTTACTGCTCTGCATGAAAATGGAGGAACAAGCTATAGTGTTAAAGTAGAAATTATGGACCGGCGTCTTGGCATCGGAGTTGAGCGCCTTTTATGGGATCTGGCGACCCGGTTCGGGCTTGGTTGCTCTTCTGTGTTCTATCTGTGAATTGTATAAATGTGCCGCCCTGTAAAAAGGGGTTGTGCAAATGAATTTGAAGCATAATGTAGTCCAGTCGTACTCTTTGTCCTAGTTGCCGCTACTGAAAAAACAAGAGATGTTCATTTCGTCTTAAATCGCTGACAGCTTTCTGTCACCGAACTTGTAAAGTGCCATAAGTTGCAACAACAACAGGAGTTGTGGTCTATAGACATGAAACAACGATTTGACGATGAATTCTCCAAGATTCGAGTTAATAATGCAATAAATATTTTTCTCTTTATAGAAACTTCTTACCGGAAGATAATAAATAATGCATAAAAAGCCAATATGACTACAAAAAAAGAACCCTGGAACTATGGGTTGCTGAATCACTATGATGTGAAGATTTTGGAAAGAAAAAGTAAACTCATTATCCTGTGAAAGAAAGGGTCAATACTGTACAGCATTATATCAAGGACTCTGAGTCGTTTCACGTATTTTATGAAGTTCATTTGTCAATTGGACACGAAGGACGTTATAAAATGGCGAAAGAACTTCCAACCGACAGCAAAAACTTTACATAACATGATATTGAACTATATATCTACCTTTGTGTATCTTGCCAGAAAAAAAAAGAAAAGTATGAGAAAAGTCATTGTTGTGAAACCCATGACTTTTTCTAATTCCCATTGGCCGGTAAATCTAACGGATTTTCAGTCTCAGCTAGATAAAGCATATAAATTTATTATGGTATACCAAGATTTCAGAAAATCTATGATTCTCAAGTGTCTATCGTCAAAAAGAGCTGAAGAAGTAACCTGTAACCTAGTGGGACATATTCTCGTTGCTTGAACTGCCATCTGAAGGAATTTTGAAACAAGTATATGCGAGATTACAATTCCCTTTTTGCCTTAAGAACTTGCTTAGAATTGAAGATATTGTAGACCATAAAATTCCTCTGGGTCAGTTGAAATTGCTTAGTCCGGGGGAAGTGACCAATGATTCGTTAAATTTATGTGTGAAACAGTGCCAAAATATGAAATGTCTTTTCATGAAAAATACAATTCAAAATGTCATTCAGATCTATCATCTAGCTAAAACAAGTAAGTCATTTTAACTTATTTTTTTAAATGAAAGTTTCGTTTCCCTTAATAAGAAAGACATACATTTTGTTTTGTACAACTTTAATTTTTTTTACGCGTTTTGAATGCTTTTTTAAATTGCACTCTAATTATTTTTTAGAATAATATTTGTATTTTCAAGGAATTACAATTGAAACGGTGCAAACTTTATTTTATTGCAATAAGAGAGCCAAAACATACAAATGCATTCATCTTTATTTTTTGTATAAATGTAGATTTTGTGGCATAAATAAGGGGATTCTAAACTCATGAAACAAAGGCTTGGTCAGGCTTATAGGACAGAGGGAGTTTCAATATAGAAAAGTACAAAGGATGGGCATAATAGGAGGCTCTTTGTCAGGGAAGTAAGTAAAAGAAAAAAATATATGCTCTGATATGCCCAGATATATCCGT
>JAPMOQ010061706.1:141567-156482 GCA_026543055.1 Argiope trifasciata | reverse complement strand
ATGGACGAAATAGGAGGCTCTTTGCGAGGGAAGCAAGTAAAAGAAAAGAATGTATACTTTGATATGCCCAGATATATCCACAAAGACTTAATAGAATTCCAATTTGAAATCACACAGTTCCACGAATAAACAATAACATGCGATTTGTTTACAGCGTCGAATGACAATTCTTTTGAATACTTGCTTTAAGAATTTCATAAGTTAGTTGTTTATAATGCATCATGCTTTCCAATTTATCTCCTATGTCGTGTACGACTTATATATAGTGTTAATTTTATTGCTGTGCTATTATAAATTTGTCTTACATTAATCATATATATCATATTTCACCTTATAAGGATGAGATGCTTCCGGTATGGGGATTTATTCTCGCTTCCTTGATGATTAAAGTAATGGCGTAGGGCTTGTTACCTCTATTCCAATGACAGGGCATACTTCTATGGGAGAGATTACATTGTAGTCGATACTGATCATTATCACAATCATAGCTCCCATGACAATAGCAATACTTTAGTTTACTCTAATTTCTACGGCAATGCAGGGGTAGCTTTTTTAAAGGTTACATAATGTTTTCATCTCTTCGGGTGGTAGTTTGTTCTCGCTTCCAGGGCAAATACTTTAACACTGTGGAGTCAATTTGCCTTCACTAGAAGAGAGAAGTGCTTTTTAATGGAGAATTTGTACAGTTACCGGTGTTATATATTTTATTCAATTTTTATTCCCGCTTTCCATTTTGAGGACGCAAAGATAGTCATTAAAGTAATCCCATACTTTGTCGGACCGGGGATAATTCGTAAGAATCTTTAATGTATCTATTTTTTTTACTAAATTCACTTACCAAGAAGTTCTCCCTTCACCCATTCTTTTCATTGTGGCTTCATGTTCTATTAGAAAAAAAAAATGTTTGTGTAAATTCAAAATTTGTAACCTTATATAACCTTATTACATAACTTAAAAATTTATTTTATAATTTTAATATTCCTAAGATGTACTTAATTATATCCTCTTCCTTTACTTTTGGGCTTAAAAGTTTTTATTTACTATTTTGAATTTGCTTGCGTTTTAGTAATACATATTTTCTAGTTTGAAAGAAAGAAGAAACACGCCAATTAAGGTCCAGAAAACAGCATCTATTTAAAAGGATTTCAAATTTACTTTAAGCTTCTGGTAGACAGGTAAAAAATTAACTTTCAAAATTATCTGTCCAAAAGATCTATAATTTATTTCTTCGTTGACTTAATTTGAATTTTTAAAAAATTACTCCAGATGCAACTGTGTTTTTAAAAACTGTTATTAACTCTGATTTATCGCCAAACCATCCAATCTTAATTTTCTTTCATCTCACAGTGGTCCAAACATCTTAACTGATCGCGCCATACGTTGCCTTAAGCTGCATACCACAAGACTGTCTCGTTTCAGACGCGTGTCGGGGTTAAAAGATGAATGCGATCGTCTTCTAGCATGAATGCTATTAAACCCATTTACATAGCGATTCGAAAATCACATTCTAATAAGTATGAATTAAATATTTTTTAATGATCAGAGGACCACTTTTGTCTCATTAATTAACTTTAAATTTCACTTGTCATTAAAATTACTCTGGGATGTGTTTGTAAATCCACGTGAGCTGAGGCAGTTACGACAGAAATTCTCCACTTAGATACGCCGATTGATTTATAACTTGTTTAAACAGTAGACTGCAATATATATATATATAATATATGTAAAATCATTTATAAGAGCAATAGCTGCCTATTTGAATTTGACAAGAGCGCTTTATTTAAATTATCGCAAATATTATCGTCTATTACCAGGCGGTCATTTTTAAAGAAAAAATATTTTTTAATGCAGATTTTTATGTTATCTGATGGTAAAAGCTGCAGAAGCGTGCAAAAAGTGCTCCTGTCTTTGTTTTGTTTTTTAGAATTCTTTCACTTAATTTTTTTTAGTCATCTTATTTTTTTTTCAGCCGGCTGTTTAAAATTGGCGACTCGTGTCTTTAAAAAGTTCAAGGCAATGATATATCGACAGTTATGGTTATTAAGGAGCCAATGGCAAACTTGAAACTATGTAGCCTTCAGGCGCTGACTGTCTTATGTCTGGCGTGTGTCGCGGTTAAGAAATGAATGGGAGTAATCCACCATAAAGGCTATCATTAAATTCAAATTTAAATTTTTTTCTTTAACTTTTAAAATATGTTTTCATTTTCAAGTAACAAAGTATACAAAGAGAAAATATTTAACTAACCTCGATATTTTGACGAACTTTTAAATTTCAAACCATCTTTATTCCGAAAAAGACATTTTTGGTGACATGATTTTTAGAAATGAATTTTTAAAAATGTAAAAACATGTTAAGCTAGAGTGGTGAAGTTTGGTATGTAGTCCTAAGGCAAACACGGTACCTCAAAATATTTTTAAAAAATTTTAATGTTTAAAAATATATTTTACTTTTATTTTATGTAAAATAGCCTTCTATAAATCTCCCCTAAATTTTTAAAAATAATTAAAGAATTTTAAGTTAATATTTTTAAAATTAATTGAGGCTTTTTTTAAATATGAAGATTTTTCTCTAATTTTTTCCCAGGTAGCTATGTTACATAAAACCTAGAATGAATTTCCTCCTGCCAATAGTATTTAAGTTTATATACATTTTTTATTATAAAAAACACAAAAAAAATTCTGAAAAATGCAGAAATTATTATTTTGGACATTTTTTAAAAAATTACTATACACCTAAAGGCTAATTCCATATTAAGTTTTATAAAACATATAATTCTGAACATTCACAAAAAAATGTCACACCCCTACTTCCATTTTTAAGAAGCTTAGGCTTTCGAAATATAGCACATAGGCAAAAATACATCATGGAGAAGGCATTTAAGGTACGTGCGTAACTTCGGATACTTTTTTTTGAAATATTTAAATTTTCAAGAAACAAAGGATGTTTTTATTAAAATGGGGCATAAAAATTTTAATTTAAATATAATTAAAAATTATTATTAATTTTGGAAATATTGGTAATTTTTAGTCAAATTTTAGTGAAAAATTAGGGTAAACTTCTTACCAAAAATTCTTATTGATATATTTTCAATAATATTTATACAGGACATGAATAATACTCTTATCTGTGTCATGAACTAAAAACTTTGCAAAATTCTGAAAATTTTTTGAAATTTTTTTGTCAAAACTCATTTTTTTTGGAAAAAAAAAAAGACATTTTCCACAACTAAAGGCAATAAAATTTTTAAAAAAGAAAATGGAGATTAGATTTTAGTTTATATTACAGATAATACATATTTAAAAATTTTTTCAAAATTTCCTTTCAAAATCTTAAAAAGAATTTTTTTGGTGATGTTTAGCGTAAAGCAAAATGTGAAAAAACTCTGTTTTCCAGAAAACACATTTAAAGATATTAATGCATTATAAAATTTTTTACTCCGTTTTTTTATTCTTAAAAATCACCATATTTGTATATTAAACCATCTTTAACTTCATTTAAACTAATTTTGATTTTTTTAAGATTTTTTTTTCTGGTCAGTTTAATGGAGGGCAATGATTGACGTCTTAACGCACTCATCATCAATTCCCATATAGATTTTTAAAGTCAGAGGATTCATTGCAATTTGCAAATGTTTAAAAATAAGTAATAGTCCTATAAAGACAGAAAAAAAAACATGACTGCCATATATACACCCAGAAACAAAGTGTCTGTTCCACAAAATGCAAGAATTTTTTAAAAATAATTCTCTGTCACAGAGTTCTAAATATGTTTATTTCACCATTTTTATGACAGAACTAGGAAGATCTGGTGATTTTTCAGAATATTCTGTTCCGTTGCTCATAGCTTGCTGATATCAACACCAATTGTCACTCCCTTCTGGATACTGCCGATTCATTAAATTTCTACTGCTAGAACAGAGTGAAAGAAAGCAGCTATAACAGCAAACTGCATTTTTGCATCTCCAACATTACTAAATGGCACAACATTACACATGGCATCTCCGTTGCCATGTGCCATCTACAGAAACATCACAGGTTTTGCTTTTTTTTTTTTCTTCTTTAAATTTGCACTTCTTTAGATACAGCTTTCAGCTGATTCTAACAGTTTCAGTTCGTGAGTTTTAAAAGTTTGTTTAGGTACATATGGCAAATCTAACGTTCCCAGCAATTTCTTCCCAAAAGAAAAACCTCTGCCTATCAACCTTAATGCAAATACTAATAAAGTATTTGAAGATGATCTTTTACTAATTTTGGGGGTTGATGTGAATTCAGTCATAAATCCACGTTCACAAGATAATGCGAAATTTGAGAAAAGACCTTTGGAATCTCCAGTCAATTCCACACCAGTTTCAAAGCACTGCAGGCAAGAAAGAATTGCAAGAAAGAGTTACCTTTTAACTCCTGAACGTCCTATATTAGCACGTCAAAAGTTTCAAAGGTCTTCAGTTTTGCTGCACTTGCAGTAGACGCATCATTTTTAGATGTGGTATTACTGTACCTATTTCCAAAAAAGGTACCTTTTTTAGACTTTTTAGAACGAGTTTCCGGCATTTTTAAGGGACGAAAACCAAATTAAACTTCAAAACAGGAAAAATTAAAAGAATTATGCAAAAAGTTTGAAGAAAGCGATTGCAAACAAGAACAACGTTTTTAAATTATGTGTGTAAACAAGCTACAAATGATAATAGTATCGCCGTTCAATTACTAAAACTTGAACAACAACATCAAAAATAAACCCTGCTGCCAGATTAGAAAAAAATAATGAAAAAAAGAAACTTTATATGTTAAAGAATGATTTTGGCATTTATACCACTTAAAAGCTATAAAATAATGGGGTAAACGCATTTTTTTTAAAGTCCCTTTAATTTTCCATTTCTGATTGAAAAATATCATCTGATTTATCAATTAGCCTATTACTTAGCTTCTAATTAAGGTAAGAATAAAATAGAAACAGTTCTGGAATCTTACATGTATAGGCTATAAAATGAGCACACAATAAAAAAAAAAAATGTAATTTTTGTGATGTAATGTAATTTTTGTCCCTTTAATTTTTGCAAAGTACAATTCAAGTTATTCAAAATAGTTTAAAGTTAAAATATGCAAAAATTTATTGAAACAAAATATTATTTTTGTATATTTAAGAAATAAAGATAGACGAAGGAAATATCCAAAATCTCACAAATTTTTATCATAATATCTTTAAAAAATTATATTTATATCAAAATTGATTAAATGTACATTTCTGCTATTCTGCTTGATCGATGGATGCACTTGGAACTTTTGCATATTTACTCCAACACTGTGGATAGTCTCATTGGAGTTCTGAGTCATGCACAGATTACATCGCTCTAAAGCTCGTTTGATGCAAGCCTTTGGTAAACTGGCAATATTTTTGCCAAATGAGCTTTCTTTACATGTGTTTGAATCTGAAAAGAGGATGTGACAACATTGTTTACTCTCCTCTCATGCATCAAAAATTCTATCAATAACTTGATAAAAAATAAAGCTACAGCTCTAAAATTTAGCAGGCACATTCCCAAAGACCTAATTTATCATATAAACCTATGAAAAAAATTTGATTTTTTTTTATGATTTAACCAAATTTGTAAACATTTATCACATTTTTGAGGAAATAAGTTGAAGGGAAGTTTGTTCATTTGTATATGAACATAACTTAAAGAAGCAAATAGCTATAAGGATGAAATTTGGTATGCTGTTTTGCAATCACAATTGTGTTCAGAAGCAACCACAAATAATCATAAGTTGAACCAAATTTGTTAAAGGGGAGGGAATGGCCTATATATTCAACTCAAGTGAATGCTGAAACTTCTACGAATGAGATATATAATATTAAGCATGAGGGCTTATGACCTAATTTGCAGATCTGTGTAAAATTTTGGATCTGATTTTAGTCTAAAATGCACACTTCATTGTACTATAAAAAATGCACACTGAATCATATATGGCTCTACTGTATACATCGTAATGTATCTCTACATGGAGAAGCTTCAAGATTGGTATTTAGCATATGTATTACCAAGACCAAAGTCTTGCCAGCATCTTTTTCACTCTACCCTAACCTTGCTATAAGTTAAACAAATACAGACGAAGGCAAGTGGAAAAAATTATGATTGTTTATGTATAAGAAAAAAGCCGATGACAGCAAAGTTGCTATCGGTTTGAAATAATATTGAGGCTTTTCATATGTTGAAGAGGAAAAGATTAAAACCAATGGGTGAAAAAACATCATTTGATTTAGTTTTTTTCTGAAGTACTGTACTTTGCCTTTCCAACCATTGTTCTTTTGTAAAAATGAGTTGTTTCTACGTGTGTTTTACGTTTAAGGTTTCTCTAAGAACTTAAGAACATACTGCAGATGAAAAATTCTCTTTATCTATAATAATATAAGAAGGGAATTCATTATGGATTCTCTTTATCTGAATCTTTAAAGAATTAATCATAAATTTTCTTTTTGTAGATGATGGATATAGAACTTATTGACTTAATTGAAACTTATTAACTATAAAAATCCTACACTTCAGAAATCAAACTTATAAATGCGATTGAAACGAATTTCTGAAAATCGAAGATTGCGATAATTAAATAAAAAAGTTCACTGCTTAAAGAAAAGGATATTTTCTAACCAAAAAGTGAAATCATTTCAAAAAGCTGAAAATTGAAAAAAATTTGTAAGGACAAACATTTAGGTTGAAGAAATGACTGTTTATCGAATTCTAACTTAAATTTAGAATACAAATTAATAATGTGGAAAGTTTATATATTCTTTTTCCTTTATATATGTACGAGTCATGATGGCTAAGCAATAATAAGTCCAGATGATATTTCAGAATTTAATAGATGAAAATGAAAGGTTAATGGTAAACAAATGATGATGATTAATTTACAGGATGGAATGGATAACCAAGTTCGTCTTTTGAAATATGTCGTAATTCCGTCTTTGTCTTTTCACATACATTTGCGTCTGTGCTAGTGCGTTGTAATCATCTTGCCTCGTCTAGACATGAACCGCCCTTTGCTCACGATTTCTCCACCAGAGGGCTGCTTAGTAGCGGAAAGTGAGATCACAGGAGACGCTCAATTGTGGGAAGTGATATACATGGCACCACATATATACATTATTCCTTTCGATTTTAAAGATGGTAATATAATATCCCTTACATACTGAAATAATTTGTCAGTCAAAATAATTAAACAACGAGGAAAACAAATATAAGGGGTTTTCAAATGAAAAGGTACGAAACGGTATTGTGCGTATAAATGAAGACTTTATTCATAGTATACACCATAAGCATGAGGATTCCATTGATTAACAAACCTAAGGATTCCTTGTTCCCAGAATTCCTATGGTCGTGACGAGACCCAGTCCTTTACAGCGTCCTTGAGTTTGTTGTCCGAATTGAAGCGCTTGCTTTTCAGATATTTTTTCAGGGGACCAAACACATAAAAATGGCATTGCGACATGTCTGGGCTGTAGGGCGGATGATTAAGCTGCTCTCACTTGAATTTCATCAGTTCTGCATCTGTGACCCTGGAGAGGTGTGGACGCGCATTAACATGGAGCATAATCACACCTTCTTAGTATCCCCGGTCTTCCCCGGATGGACCTGTATAGTTTTCGGAGAATTTCACAGTACACATCGTAGTTGATGCTGCATCTGTGCTCGAGGAATCAACGAGTAGTGGACCTTGAATGGCCTTCTTTATAAGCTGTCTTACCTGCACATGCGGGCATCCGCAGATGCTCGAATCTCCAATCGATCCCTAGATGTCTCGTTACATTCTTTCATGGCTGCATAGGTAGATATGTTAACTGTCACATTGGTACAACGTTTTGTACCTTTTCATTTGAACATTCTTTACAAATCATATTTAATTTTTTCCCCTTTATTACAGATTAACTACTTTCTTAATCAGTCAATTAAAGTTACTCTTCCATTGTTCATTTAGATCGTTTTTACTATCTAGTTTCAATCAAATATTTTCCAGCCGAAATAAAAATGAAAATGCATAGTAAATCACCCTCATTCTAGAATTAGCATTTATGTTCCAGGCGCAGAAGAATTTTAAAAATGTTGATTGAGTATTAATTTTTTATATAGTTTGTACATTTTTGGTGAAGAAAATTGAGCATCAGAAAGAATGAAATAAAGTTGAACTATCATATTTTGTATACTCAGGTATTATAATTTGAAACATGAAAGAAAAGTTTGCAAATAATTATTTTAAAGAGAAATCGGCTTAAATAAATGGGATTTTCTTGCATGCAGCTTTTCTCTTGACTTAAAGATGCATCTTAGTGATAATTTGGATATCTGTTGATTTTAGTCATATAATACGGTACCAAGCATTATTTCACGTTCATTACTAAATATTTCTTCTTAAGAAGTGTAATTTTCCTTGAAAACTCAACCAAATGCAATTGGTTGCCCAATAGACTATTTACAAAATAGTTTGCGTATTTATTACGAAATCATCATAAATATTTGTCATGTAATGTTTAGTGATGATCCTGCTTTCATCAAGATGCTCGTACCACTGGGTTAATCATGCGATACATGATCCAACATAGATAAAAGTTGATGCGTACTCGTGCATCACATTATTAAACTGTTGACACGAGCATGCAGCTGAAACCACGAGCGTCATCTTAATGAAGCAAGATCGCCATAAATTTTATGAAAGATTTGTAATTTCACAGGTGGTAATCTTTGCTGCTTAACTACATCATCCTGTGATGAGTGAAACTAACTCACTCAAAAACCACAACTGAATCTTTAATCATCTTTCAAAAAAGAGATTGAAGCAAAATCCCTGAAGATATTTCAAGAAACTAATTAATCTTCCTCGAAATGTTGAGTCTATAGTAATAACATAGATGGCGTTTCCAAAAATGCTTTGATATATGAAGAGCTAGAACTTTTCCATGATGTCCTATCATGAATGAAATTACAAGATTAAGAAACTTATTTAAAAATAACCACAAAAACTGAATTAAAATTTTGAAGGAATTTTGGAGCTGGGATTCCTTTATTTTCTATTCTCTTTCTTTGTATTAATTTTATTTCACTTCAGCAGCTAGATTTTAATTTCAATGTAGAAGTGACTTTACCAAAGTATTCGGATTTCAATGACTTATTAAAAATAATTTTTCTATTTCACCCAGATGTTACAAACATTTTCATTTTATTATCGTTTTTTTATATGTTGCTAAATTTTGTAGATAATAATTTTTCTACTGTAAATATTTTGGTATTTAATAAAATTCCTGTAACATGCCAATCATACCATTCAATGACCAGAATAGTTACTCTTACGGGGGTATGAGCCGGCTTTAGGTTCTTTACCCATATGAATAATTTATTTTGAAAGCTAAATTTTAAATGAATTTGCTTAAAGCTTCTTAATAATAAAAGATATTTCATTATATTAGGACTAATTATAGTTGTGGTCAAGACAGGCTTGCTTATTTCAGTTAACAGTTTCAGAAGACAGTTTTAATTACAGTTGTGGTCAAGTCAGGCTGGATCATCTCAGCCACAAGTTTCAGAAGACAGCTTTTCCCTAGCCACCTATTCCTCTTTTTATTTCTTTAAATAATTCCTTTTGAATTTTATATTCGCCTACAATAGAAAGCTAATTGTGCACTTTATTACTTTCTTGAGTATGAAGTATTCAAAGATAGACTATTATATTGATCAAAAGATTTGAATTCGAGAATTTGACAAATGTCTTCAATTCTGACTTCCCTGAGTTCGATGGTTGGTTGGCTGGTTGGATTTTTCGGGCACAAGAGTCATCTTTGGCCAAACTGCGCCAAGCATATGGTTTGATCCCTGAGTCCGATAAACATATTCTTGGAATTGTATCTGATTGTCTGGGAAAAAGATAACTCAAACACACTTTGATCTCGACGGACTAATTTGGTATATGGTGCCAATGTATTATTTCTATCAAATTTTGAACGGAAAAAAAAGAACAAATTTTAATACAAATTTTTGGTCTATGAGACTTATTTAATAATATATTTAAGGCACAAATAAAAAAAAGTTCTTCAAAAATTATAAATTCAGTTATCCAAACCTGAATATCACTATATATATATACTTTCTTTAAGACAATTCCAATGACCATCTAGAGATAAAGAGAATCGTTAACTTCTGGAATTTTTACAAGGCTGACTGGTCTTAAATAATGAGCTGTTGATTGTCCTAAAATGTTGGTATTCAAAGCTTCAGCAGATTTGAGCAGATTTGGATTAGAAGAATTTTCTTGATTTAAAAGTTAAAGTACGAAAAATATTTTATTAAATATGATTCACAGAATCAAAAATATTTTTATTGATTGAATTTAAACAAAAAATAATTTTCTAGTCATTTAAATACTTTTCAAATTAAAGGGGAAAATTGTATTTTATAACAAATAAGAATTTTGCTTAAATAGGATTATCCTTTGAGATATAATACATTATAATTTTACTGTGGTACATATAATGCTTTAAAGCTGAGCAATTCTCTTTTCTGTATTCGTATTTTTAGATAGATTCCTATAGGAAAACTAACTATGGCCTATTCCAAAGGGTCTCATAGCACAACTTTATTAAGGCTTCTGAAGATCATCATCAATTATTATTAGAATCCAAAATCACCCTTCATTCAAAAGTTATTATATATATGTGTGTGTTATGAATCTGTGATGCTGCTTCTTAGCATAGTTGCATTACCGGAAAGAATGATTTAAATTACTTTTATTGAATTCTTCCAGATGGCGCATTTGTGATCTTAGAGCTTGGTGATCATTTGGCGACGAAATGAGATTTTGGCCATGAACTGTATAATTCTCAAAACTGCGATAATTTTGTTGATCCGTCCATTGGGAGCCGAGATACACCTGATTGGTCTATAAGTTTCTAACCCCGCCTGCTGGGAACTATAAAAGAATGGTTGTTTTGAGCTGCCAGCATGATTAGTCGGAATCGACGACATAACGAGGCTCCGATGAAGCGACGAAGTGAAGTTGGTGCTGAACTGAGCTGCATGCCTTTTGTCTATTGATGTAACTGGATCGAGTTCTGTGTAGTCAGATTTGTGGTAGTGATGTAGTCAAGCGAGGAGACAATGGAGAATTCCAGCCATCTGGAGAGATCGTAGAGCGAAGCTCTGAGGATACCCTCTCCTGCTATATCCTGTCTGACCGCTTTGTGTGCTGTGTGCGTTATTACCGGATTTCTACTTGTGGGCTACTGTCGGCTGTAGAGTACTGCAGTATACAGTTTTGTGTGTTCATCTTCATTGTGCATATTTGTCGAATGTAAATATCTGTCACCGTTGTGCTGTCCTGTCTTCGTGTAAATAAACGTCGTCGTTGTTGTTTTTCTACTGAAGCCTACTTATTGTTTTTCCATACCATATAGCCACTACATTAAACGAATCCGACGGATAGGAAATCCGTAACTATATTATACGTATAAAGCTTTGTCCATGTTATTTTGTGAACAGGATGACTGCAGTAACTTCGTTTGGACTTTAACTGGCTTAGAATATATTATTAGAAATGCAAAAACCTCGATTGAGTTTGCAATTCGACCATCTGCTCAAAGAAGTTGGAAATGGTGATAAAGTTGAAAGATCCTTAATATTGAAAGAAAAATAAATCCATTTAACCCAATTAGATCCTTGTTTAGACAAACAGCTTTTGTCTTTAATATCTTTTTTTCTCGTTAACTGCAATATCTTAGACACTGATGGCTAAAAAGTGATTCTCAAGACCTAATTTTGCCTGAAATTAGATTCATGTAATGTTAACTTAGATCACAGGTTCCCAACGTGGGCGATAACACCCCCTTGTGGGCATTTGAGGTTTTCAGGGGGTGGTAAAAGAACCAGAGAAAATTAGGGGGCGTTGATAGGGCACTGAGGGGCGTAGGAAGAATGACCAATTATAATCTCCAATGACTTCAAGGAGAGATTCTAGGACATTTTAAACATGGGCATATCAGATTCGGTTTTGGATCTTTTTTCCAATGTCAACACAGCAGGATAATCTAAGTTAGAAGAAGAACTAGTAGAACTGACGACAAATGAGGAATTGAAAATTAAGTTCAAGATTGGCTACCAAAAAATTTGGTAAAAGTAGTCGATTTCGCAACTGTATTTAGAATTATGGTCGATTGTTCAACGATTTCTCATAGCATTCCCATCTTCATATTTAGTAGAATATGGATTTAGTGCTGTAGCAACATTGGTGACGAAAAAGAAAAATCAGTCCCATATTACTGAACGCGATGACTTAATATTATTTTTAAGTAAAATCGAGTAGAGATATTAACAAGCTCCCTAAAATGCATCAAATTCAGCCTTCTCATTAGTTAAATTAGAAATTCGATGCCTTTAAATTTTAATAAAAATACTTTTTAATATAATTAAGTATGAGTTTTGATTGTTCTCTGAAACTGTCAATTTATTTATTTAGAAAGAAATAGTTTAATGTGGATTACTTCGTATCATTAAAACCTCTGTCTGTCCTTATAACAAATAAGCTAAAACTTTCATTCCTTTTTTTAAATAAAGAAGAAGAAAAAAAAAAAAAAACAGTATCATCTCAATTCCAACAATATTCTATCTATTAGAGATTTTTTTTAAATTCTTGTTTTTCCCATGCATTAGGTAAGCCTTTATTTATCTGGTGTGGAAGGGCGGTGGTATTGAAATATTCATAAGAAAAGGGGGCACCAGTTCAAAAAAGGTTGGGAGCCTCTGACAGATGAAAAGGCCTTCAAACTTGCTAAGATGAATTTAAAAATATATATTTGGTTTCAGTTTAAAAAAAAATCTTTGATTGAAGCTCAATAACATGTTTTCAAATAAAAGCTCGAATTTTAGTGCAGAAAATTAAGGAAATATATAGAACGGTGTATTGCTTCTATAACATATTGAGTTCTTTGCTTATCAAAATTTAAACGTTAAAAATATTTTGGCGAAGAAACCATTAAGATCAAATTACATTAAATATTTAATAGAAACTATTTTATATAAGAAATATTTTAGCGACAGTTAATCTCATCAAACTGGTTAGTCGCCAAAGGCAGGTAGTATAATCTAATTTAAGCAGTTATATAATTATAGAAATTTCAAGAGTATATTTTACTCAATAATGCTTTACGTGGAATGATTATGTACTCATTTTACAATGCAAAATGTCATAATGGAATCTTTCAATTACAATAGTGGTCATATAATCCAAGCGAACATAAGAATTCATTTGCAAAGGTAATTCGAAATACCCATTTAAATATTCTATCCAAATCATTGAACTATTGCAAGAAGCTTATTATTGAACCATTTTGAAATTACCAATAATTTGCATGTAATGTATTTATAAAAAGTAATAAAAAGACTTTTGAAAAAATAGTAATTTTCAGAGCAGACGATATTTGAGCTTCATTAATCAAAAAATAATCCAATTTTGTTCGATTATCTTTCGCCTTGAATCGATAAGTTCTTCCAAATCATTCGAAATCTCGTTCGCAACATCTTCATTAAATTTCCGAAAGGGAAAGCTCAAACTTCAAAATTTATTCATAAATTATTTACAAATACATTAATCATGTTAATGAAGCGATATTGACTTTTTTTAAAAGTTAAATGTTTCTTTCAAAGGAATACTGTAGCCACTTTAATTAGAATTTCGATATGTCGGTTTTAAAACTAAAATTATAGATGCAGATGAATTATTACTTTTTTTGCCTAATTAGGCTGGAATGACAAATTAAGGTACATGAATTTATCCTGCAGTTAGACCTGAATATCAATTAAGGATTCTAGAATGAATTACACATCAGATGTCAAACCTTTTCAAAGCAAGTTAAATTATAACTGATGAGCCAATTTATGGGTACTTTATGTATATTCGTAGTGTGTTAATGATTGATGACACTTCTAGATATTATTTCTATTTCCTTCGCCCGAATTATTATAAAGCTTACAAGATGAAAAACAGTATCAGGGCATAAGTGTTTTTTTTTTTTTAAAAAACACCTTACGCCATTTTTTTCTGACCACGAAAGTTTGTTTTTCGCCGCTTTAAAACAAACAAAAATAAAATTTCATGCAAGTAAATATTTACAAAGTGTGTCAAACGTTTAAAAGTTTTAAAATGTAGGTAACGCTTGAAGCGCGTTATGAATGGTGAAGAAATTAAAGTCTGTGGTACTGTATACAATTTAATATAAAATTCATGGCTTGCCTGAAGCTGAAAACAAAGATCTATTAAACTATGCCACTAATTATTTAAATTTTTGTAAACATTTATTTAACATTAATTTTTTTAACATTCTGTTTCATTTATTATTTTTGTTAACATTCTTTTTTAGAAATTATTTTTATCGTGTGAGAATGTTGTAGTTTTAGTTTGAGGTTCTTGAAGACCCAAAATGAGTAGGCAACAAATCTTTTGAAGCTTTAAAATGCGTCGGCAACAAATTGGCGCTTTATCGCTTTTGAGACATCAATTTTTCATTCTTAGGGTTATCAGAAAATAATACAGATGGTTGTCACATTTGGCGATTTACCGTCAACTAAAGTTATAACTTGTTTTCGAGATTCTTGATTCTCTGAATTCTTACGAACTGTTTTAATTAATTTAAGCCATTAATCAGTTTAAACCAGTTTAAACCAATCACGTGACTATCAGACTACGAATGCGTCGATATTTAGAAAAAGGATGTGCTTTTTTTTTTTCATCTCAAATTCGATCGAGCCCCAAAGCTTTGTTTGCCAATTAGAAAAGTAGAAAATTACAGTTAAAAAATTATTATTATATATATATATATATATATATATATATATATATATATATATATATATATATATATATATATATATATAGAGAGAGAGA
>JAPMOQ010061706.1:129495-139713 GCA_026543055.1 Argiope trifasciata | reverse complement strand
AACATGAACCATTCCAAACATGGATGGAAATAACATGAACCATTCCAAACATGGATGGAAATAACATGAACCATTCCAAACATGAAAGGAAACAACATGAACCATTCCAAACATGAAAGGAAACAACATAGACATATCCGCCCATATTGACCCATTGGCGGATTTGTTCCAAAATTTGATTTGACATTCTATGGTCAAATGGTATATCTATAAAATCTAGATTCACTTGGTTTAAAAAAAGATACAAAATCCATGCTCCATTTTTTTTTTCTACACTATGAAAAACAAAACGTTTAACACTGAATCACAAACACGAAATCGGCTGGAGAGAAAGGATTAATTCTTGTGGACTTTTCGTAACCTTGGAGGATTTGTTGCCCCTCTCCCCATCCCTTGTCCTTGAATGCGCTCAAGGGCAGCAAATGTTTTAAAAAAGATATTTAAAAAAAATGTGGAATACGGTAAATGAAATCGTGCATGACTAATATTATTAATGAGCTAGTCACCGAAGGCGACTATCTCATTAATGATATTCGATAGTATTAAGTAACTTAATATATTTCGAGATTATGGTTTAGGCGAATGAAACATCCGTCATATGTTGTTTTCATTCATTTGAAATTCGTTCCTGTGTGGTGAACTTTATCAGTTTATCTCAGAAGAGGATCGGTATTAGGGTGAGATCTCACCTCAAGCGAAAAATCGGAAAGGAGGAAACAATTAACTATCTTTGAGAGAAAATTATATTACTAAAAGAAAAAAAAAGTAACGACGAAGAAAATTATGGCTTAGCAACATGTGAAATATTGCTTATCGATTAGGATAGAAATAAAGTAAAGAAATCCCCATCGGAAATTTTGAATAATTAATATTTACAGATAAACCCGATATTTCAAAAGGTCAGTTTCAAATAATGATGGCAGTAAATCTTGGTTTATTTTTTCAAAACCGTAGTCTACTTGGACAGCTGAAACTGAATTCAGCAGCATCTGCTTGCGGCGTTCGTTTATATTTGACTATGCTGAATACAGATTTGATTACAACAAATGGATATTTTATGTAAAGGTTTTAATTTAAAAAATGGCATTTTGAATCATTTATCTTTAAAAATTGAGGCGGTTAAATATCTTTAAAAAATATAAGTTAAAAAGTCAATAGCCGATTAGAACTTTTTTGGGGAGATTTATTTTGAACAAGGTGACAATAAAATAACTTTCTTTATTTAGAGGAATAAAGATAAAGCTAAGGGAAGGTATGAAAGTGCACTTCATTTCTAAATATTAACAAACAATTCCACAAAAAATAAAATAAAATGAAATTTAAAAGAAAACCGAAGTTTTTGATGCAATTTCTCTTGCATTCTATGAAAGAGAGAGTATTGTTAATGTTGCAATTGGGTCAAAGTACTATAATACCAATTGATATAAAATTATTTTCGTTGAATTTTATATTAAATGTTGTTTATTTCTACAAAAGCATTTCTTTTTTACTTTCTCAAACATAAATTTACAAAGCAAAGTTACTGTAATTATCAAAAAATTCGAGTTCGAAATTTTGATGAATTTGCATGTTTCAGATTCGTCTTCTGAATATGAGAAACCCATTTTTGAAATTACGTCTATCCGTCTGTTTGTTTGGGAACATGATAATTCAAAGTTCATTTCCGTTTTAAGATACAAAGTTAAATTTGGTATACGGTCTTGACATCAATTTAATACATTTCTATAAAATATTGAACGAAATTCATTCAGAACAAGTCTGTCAGGTGAATACAATAAAAAGAAAAAAATTAAAATGCGCTATATAATTTTTATCTAAAATGTTAAATCGTATCAAATTTAAATATTTGAATTTTATACAACTGTTTGTTAATATCTGGTGAAATTGACTGGAAGACTTGTTTGAATACGATTTTTTTTTTGCATTGCACATATGATCGAAGCTCTCATAAAAAATATTGAAAGAATGTGAAAAAAAACTTAGTGCGGATTTGATTTCGCTGAAATTTATAACATTACGAACAGTGCCTTACGAATTCAACTAGTAAACAAATGCAAATAGGTGTGCAAAATTTCATCTACAGTTGAATATCATATTATATGCTTGCTTTATCACACTCATATAAATTTAAAAACAAATTCAAACTTGAGATTTTGATGGATATCCATATTTTAGACCTCCTTGAATTCGAAAACACATTTTTAGAAAACGTTTGTTTGTATCACAAAGACAACTCAAAAATACTTTGACATAGTCGGATGGAATTAGCATACGGTCCTTACACCGAATTTACAGATTTTTATCAAATTTTGAGTAAAATCTGTTCAGAGGAAGTCCGGTTGAATATAAGTTAACGCGTGAATTACAAAACGAAGAGGACTGGATGGATAAAATTCTGTAGATATTTTATACCTATCAAATTTTCAGGCAAATCTAACGATGGTTTGACTGTTTCTCGATCTGTACTTTCAGAAACATGTACATGCGATAATTCAAAAACACAATGATTAAAATATATCAAACAACCGGATTTTATGTCTACAGTTTTGTGACAAATTTTTATTCTAACCCTAGAGAAAAATGTGCCAAACACAAATTCGATTTTCGGTTATTATTAACGAATGCCAGGGATTAATCGCCAAATAACTCGCCAATCTATGACACAATAGATTAAGTAAGAGTGCAAAATTTACACCGAAAGTTAATGTTTCATAGATATTCTACGTCAGTGCCATTTAAGGCATTCTCTGACATGACAAGTCTATTAGAGAGTAAGCGAGAAAGTTTTGTTAAGACCACTGCCGATGATTATATATACATATATATATAGGGTAAATTTTATTTACAAAGCAAGAAGCCTAAAATCCTAAAATGTCGATAGGAATGCAAAATTTCCAGCCATTTATCCCTTGTTAATACGAGATTGTTTCGTTTCTAAAATGAGTCCCGAATATATTCGACATCGCAGGCAATCGTGACGTCACCCGTGACATCATTGTTTCTGCGAGATTCCTTGCACCTGCTCAGCCCAACTTTGATGGAGCTATTATGCGAAATACGGGAGATTAGTTTTCCTTCATGTTGCCAGGATATTGGGTATTCGCCAGGAAATCTAGAATTGATCCATTCAGTCGTTTAATGGCAGTAAACGAATTGAACTTTTTCTTTGGATTCACATAGAAGTTTAATAATGAATAAGTACTTTATTTTGATGATATTGATTTCTCATAGAAAACAGTATTATTTTACTTCATATAATCAAAGTTTATGTAGAAGTTTGATTTGGGAAACTTCCTATAATCAAAGTTTATGTAGAAGTTTGATTTGGAAAACTTGATTCAATAATTGATGATAACAGTGGAAAAATGAAAAGGTCAATTTTATTTTTATGCTAATAGTTTTACAATATGTAATGTTGCCATTAAATATTATTATCTTTTATTTTTTTTATGATATGAAGTTCAAATATAAGACATAAAATCTTTGTTTAGCATTTGTCCTTCCTTAGCAAGACTTCCTTCTTTAGTAATAATAATGGAAAATACGTGTGTTTGCATCGGCAAGCTACAGACGATTACCTATATCAAAGTTGCTACATACATACTTTGATGGGTTTTAGAATGTCCAACTGAGAAGTATGTATTTTTAAATTTTAATTAAGAAATTTTGGCATTTTTATATTCATTTAAAAAAAATATGTCTTTCTTTAAAAACATAATCTTCTATTTCAAAAGAGCATCGTTTCAATGATAATTTTTTTAGTGTGTAAGTTTTTCATTCTTCTAATTAACTAAAAAGACTTTTTAAGCATCATTCACAACAATATATTTCAATGAAGTGAAATTTAAATAATTTCTATTGTTGCTACTAATGTTTCACTTTGGCCATTTTCCGTTGTTGATAATAAAAGTACTAGGTTTAGTTTAGTTATATTAACATCCCGTTTTGAAGCAACACTAGGGTTTTTTTGGGATGGACCTTGTAATTTTGAACTGCAGTCAGATAAGGAGGTCGGCATCTGAGCTGGCATCTCCCTCTCCAAACTTCCGCACCAAACCAGCGGGAGAACGTTTGGAACCGACGGATTTAATGTGCATCAGACCCGCTTACTGCACACCCGCTTGAACCAGCAACCCTCCGGTCCCGAAAAGCCGATACCTTACCAACAGGCAACCATAGCTAGAAAGTACTAGGAGGGATCCAAAAAAGTTTACAAGTGAAAGGAAAAATACTTTATTAAGGACTTTATACTTTACTTACCGTAAAAATACTTTATTAGACTCAGGATACAAATGGTAATTAAGAGACATGTGGAGGTCACTTCTTTAGATAATCAGCAAAGCTGTTGAGGAAATTATAACACCTCTGAACCAATTTGTTTAAACCGTCTTGGTAATAATCAGGTCAATGGCTATTGAGCCAGTTCTTGGCACCTTTTTGGACATCGCCGTCTGAGATGAGTCTTGTTTCGGATAAGTGTTTCTTCAATGCCAGGAAAAGAAAATATTCACTGGGTGGAAAATAGGGACTGTATGGAGGGGGGGGGGTGAAGGTGGCTAGATATCTGCCACCTAAAAGTTTCCAACAATCTCTCTGTCCGATTCCAAAGAAAAATACCATTTCGCCACAAGTTTCCTACTCATTGTTTCGCCCCCGTACGCTTCGACGATTTTTCTGTGACTGTCCGATGGGAACCCATTCCTGACGCATAGAAATCGTATCACAGCTTGCACCTCTGCGAGAGACTACTTTTCTGGACCTCTTGGCACTGTGGCGGTTTATATTGTGGTGTCGCGCCAGCGGGGAGATTGAATTTCGCCAAGAATCGAACTCGCGACCTTACGATTTGAAGCCGCGTAACATATCCGATAGGCAAAAGTGATCACCAATGCTTTGTGGCTGTTGCTGGCTTATTAAGATACCACTACAAGCATTACTATCACTGATTTGTGTCTCACTTTCTAACATTATCTGCTCAAACAACCTGTTTAAGACAACTAGTGTCATTTGTTTCCACTCTGGGTTCCCATCCATAATTTCTACTTTCCAAATACTGTTACTTATAAACTTTTTTTTTGGATCACCAATCGCATAACTAAGCTGCTATTTTTTAAACGAGTGAGCTTATATTGAAAATATGCTTTTAATATAATTTTAAAATTTATTGTACATTCAATTAAAGTTTACTTTATAAGTAAACAATGAAGCCATTTTTTCCCCCAATAAACCAATTTTTTTAAACACTTATTCAATAAAAATTTCATTAAAATTTATTCAATAAAATTTATTTAATTAACATTCATTCAATAAAATTAGCATCACACGTATTAGCATACTTATTCAAGAAAAATTTTATTAAGTTTGTTTCTCAATTATAGCACAGATAAAAAGAAATTTCCTGTAATACATATAAAATTTTAATTCTAAAGAATTTTGTCATCTGCTTTTTTTATTTAAAGAAAGTTTAAAGTTTCATCAAGCATTGGTTGACTTTTAATTATTTCCATTTAAAAAATTTAATTTCAGAATAAATAACGAAAAAGCAGAAAGAGACATTATAAAAGGAACAGAAGGGTTAAAGCTTCTAAAATATTACTAGTTACATACATATTTAATTTTAAATTAAAAAATTATTTTCTGAGGAAGCCATCAAAAGCAAATTACGCAAGATATTTGCTTAAATGTTACTTACATTCCCCACCCCAAAAAATTTTATCAAAAAAAAATTAATGCTCAGAATTATTACAGTTCAAATAAAATATATATGTTCAAAACTTAATAAATGTTTATGATTTTTTTATAAATTCTATTTTATTAATTTGAAAAGTAACAAGCTTAGTTTAATTATATTATACACTTAAAAGCAACAAAAGAGCTGTTTTGGGACGTTGAACGTTGAACATGATTCAAATAATAAGAGCGATAACTAAGCCGGCATCTCTCTCTCAAACTTCCACACCTCACCAGTGGAGGATATTTGAACCATAATGCTACACTAGGTTCATATTCACGTCTCAGTTTTAGAAAAATCGAGTTACGAACTTAAAATCTCCCAACTCCGGAACCGGTAACTTACTACTAAAGAGTTACTGCTTGAAATTAAATTCAAAATCTTTCTGTAAACGAATTTTTCCAAAATTTCGCAAATAACGTTTACTGGTTTAAAGATTGTTTATCAAATTTTATCAGTGAATTTCATTGCAGTTTGAAATTATCGCATTCATAGATCTAGAAACAGACATTATTAAAAAGAAATGGATATATATTTTTTGAAACTTAAAAATTTTTAGATATCTATCCAGGCAGAATTTTTTATTGAATACAATGACTATCTTTGTTTACATAGTAAAGAAGGTCAAAATCAAACAAATTTGTTCAAGAACCCTAACCCTTTAACCACATTAGAACAACAACTGCAACAAAAAAATTAAAGACCGCCTTACAGGAGTTTCGCTTGAACGCGTTAGACGCGTTATGGGCAGAGAAATTATAGCGGATCGAACAATATAGAATTGGTGTAAAGAGAAAATTAAATGCGTCTGTAACATTTAACAGAGATAACAACAACACATTGCAATGTGTTGTTGTTATCATTGCAGACATTACACATTGCAATGAGAGAATGGTCCCCTATAGTGGCATATGGCAAAATGACGTGACAAGTTGATTGTTTTCATCAATAACTAAAAAGATGAAATAAACTGTTTTTGTTACGTGGGCGATAGCAGTAGGGTCGAGTGGGGTGGTGCGCACTCAGGCGTTTTACAATACGATTGCGCACGATTTGGTAAGAGACGGACTGGATGGAGGAACCTGAACCTGCCGGAGTAATTCGTAACTGGGTGTAATTTGATCTCTGCAAATTGCCCCTCATGATCTGCGACCATTTAAATATTCATTGGCTTGAATAATTTAGTTTCGATTGAGAGGGATACATAATAGATTCAGATTGTCAGATTTTATTGCGTTATCGTTAAATACCCAGTTGGGTATTGGGGACTGTTTTTCCTTTACAAAAAGTGAACGTAACTGGCGCAATTGAAACTATTTAAATAGTTTGATAATAGGCGTTGTTTGAAAGAGTAAATTCTTAATGCGCAGATGTAGAATGAAACCAATTCTATTAACAAAGAAAATTTTGATTTCGAATTCAAATGATAGCCATAAATTATTTTGAATCTAATCATAGTAATTTAAATCTTTTTTTTACATCTATTAATATTCTACGCATTTAATGCAATGTATTATATGACATATTTAGCATATATTCTCATTTGGAGACATGATTCAAAAAGAAAATTCTTTTGGCTTCAACGCTCATAAATCTGCAATTATATATTCAAAAGTAAATTCTTAAAATCTCAGATTCTTCCTTTGCTTTTTCAGTTCAAAGTAATTGAATGAACTCACTGTTTGTCTATGTATTTCTGTTTTTTAGAGATTAATTTTTAATTTAAATGTATTTATTTAAATTTTAAAAAATTATCTGAAATACTTTTTTTTATTTCTTCTCTATAAAGAAAAAAATATTACAATCATCAAAAAATTAGATTTAGAAATTTTGTTGAGCTTCCACATTTTAGATAACCTTAAGTCAAAAAGTTATATACTTGCAATTTTGTCTGTCTGTCTATTTATCTATCTAGCCGTACTGAAGTTATTGAAATTTAGTTCGGATTCTTTACTCCAAATATTTAGAAATCAAATATTATATAGCTTATATAGCACATGCTCCCAACGTGAGCGATAATGCTCCCTTGTGGGCGTTTGAAGCTTTCGGGGGGGGGGAGGTAAAAGACACAGAGAAAATTAGGGGGCCTTTATAGGGCACAAAGGGGCGTTAGAAGATTAACCAAATATAGTATACAATAACTTCAAGGAGCGATTCCAGGACATTTTAAGCATGGACATACCAGACTGGGTTTTGGATCATTTCTCCAATCTCAACACAGCAGGATCACCTCAGTTAGAAGAAGAACTAACAGAACTGACGACAAACGAGGATCTAAATATTAAATTCAAGAATGGCTACCAAGAATTTTGGCTGCAGAAGTCGATTCCGCAACTGCAATCAGGATTATGGTCGATCGTTCAACGACTCCTGATAGCATCCTCCTTTTCAAATTTAGCAGAACGTGGATTTAATGCTGATGCAACATTGGTGATGAAAAAGAGAAGTCGACTCCATATTACTAAACGCGGTGACTTACGATTGAAAAATGAAATCGAGTCTGATATTAACAAGTTCCTTAAAATGCATCAAATTCAGCCTTCTCATTAGTTATTTTAGAAATTTGATGTCTTTAAATTTTAATAAAAATACTTTTTTATATAATTAAGTATGCGTTTTGATGGGTTCTCTCAAACTATCTATTTATTTAGAAAGCAATAGTTTATAATGAATTAATTCGTACCATCAAAATCCCTACCTGACCTTATGACAAGTAAGCTAAAATTTTTCTTCTTTTTTTAAATAAAGTAGAAATTCAGCAGAATTTCAATTACAACAATATTCTATCTATTAGATTTTTTTTAAACTCTTGTTTACACCAGGCATTATATACGCTCTTATTTATCTGGTGTGGGAGGGGGGCGATATTGAAATATTCATTAGAAAAGGGGGCGCCAGCTCAAAAAAGGTTGGGAACCTCTGGTCTATAGGAAATCTGTTTACTTTGTATTGATATGAACACAAAAAAAATCAGCTAAAGTGATTTCTACAAAATTTTCTAGTATGCATTCTAATATCTGGCTACAAAATGCTTTGTATGACACTGGCATACAGTAGTTTAGAAATATTAATTTTTGACGTAAACTTAGCATTTTTCAAGAATCTATTCGTGTCCGTCTTAGCAAGTTTTTTGATAATTAATCCATGACATGCGGCTAATAACATCCAAGAATCGATACAAAGATTTGTGATTATAATTAAAATCCCAAAATTATACTTATAGTCACAAAATTAGATTTCATGTATTTAAATTTTTACATTTTTGAGTCAATGCGTTTACCGGATTTTGAAAGTACAGTTTCTCTCAGTCAATCCATAGTTACTTGACTTAAAATTTGGCAAGTTTTTGCAATAAAAATGTTAAATCTGTTTATTGAATTAAATTAATGTAGCTCTCTACGTTCTGTAGTTTTAGTGTTTAATTTATAATCGTACAGTCGGACTTCTTCTGTTAAGATTTTATTCCAAATTTAATAGAAATCTGCAAATCTGGTGTAAAAGCCGTATAAAAAAATTTTCAGCCATATAACTCAAAACATTTTTGAGTTGTATTTGTTATATACACACAGACGAAAATTTTTCAAAAATGCGTTTTACGCATTCAGTGAGGTCTAAGAAGTGGAGATTCGTCTAAATCTCCACGATTTTTCGAGTTAAATTTTTTCGACGATTACAAATACTTTTCTTATACGAGATATATGAGAAAGTACAAATCAAAGAAACAGATGGATAAAATTTGATATCAAGTTTCATCATTAGAATTATTGACATATTTCATATTTCGGTTCAAATTGTCAAAGTATTGACCTGCTGTAGTTTTATATTTTTGTATATACATAAAAGCTTGCAGAAAGGGAATTGAGTATGTAGGGCCATTGTAATCAAAGTTGTAAATCTGTATCGTATATTTCGTTCCAACTGAATAAATTCATTGGGACGATGCATAAAAAGCACCAAATTGTTTATATGATTGTATGTGTGTGGATAGAAAGAAGACTCCAACTTCAGAATTTTGACCTTCGAGGCTTAATCTGCTATTCTCTTAACCAACGCGATGGGCTCCGAATATGATGATATAATTATAGCAATGCTGTATTATATTAATCATTTCGTAAAATTTTCCTAATATTTCATTCATAACATTTTCATAATATTTCATTCATAACATTTTCATAATATTTCATTCATAACATTTTCTTAAGAATCCAATGTTGTATAATATTGCGCAATATTGTGAAAACAATATTGAACATTTTTCACTGAAACATACCCTGAAATATACATTTGAAAATACCCAGATTACACATAAAACATAGTATGTGCAAACATTTGTAATATGAAGAAGGAAATCAAAACCTTGTCATCAATGCTTTTATAAACAATAACAATGGCATGCTTCATGTATATTTTGGGAAAAGGATTAACGTAAAAATATTTGTTGCGTAATTATATATATATATATATATATATATATATATATATATATA
>JAPMOQ010061706.1:67323-129395 GCA_026543055.1 Argiope trifasciata | reverse complement strand
AAGGATTTTTTTTACCTTTGCAGAAGCGAAATTGAAATGTCACCGTTTTTATAAAGGTACCTTCAATTAATTGGTTGGAAAGTTTTTAGAGATACAGCGAATTAAAATACAATAATTTTTTAATACCTATTCTGAATAAAATGCTTAGTTTATAAACACACTCGTTTCTGCAGTCATGTTATAAGTCAGATATGTTTCCATGAAAGGAAACATACCAAAATTATTTTAAATCCTATGCATAGTATTTATAACATTCATATCATAAATAATCAAATTTTGAATTAATATTTTTGTAATATCAAAATTTTGCTATTTTTTCCAATTATAAGCTAATTTTACAGATTATAATAGTGTTTCTAGCTTTTGATTCATAATTAACAACCAGATAAATCTGTAAAAAGCACCAAAAAAGTCACTTTACCTATTATGACAAAGAATTTTAACTAATGATATTGATTGATGATGTGGTAAAGACATTCAATTCAGTTTGGATTTATTAAACCCAGTTTAGTTATATTTACACGCAGCTTTTAAGTAATACTAGGTTATTTTAGAGAGAATTTTTTTAACTAACTTTTGAGCTACCACTGTTGCATTTCTGCATCATTCTGGTGGAAGGATAATTGGCTCCGTCGGATTTAACTCTTTATTTACGGAATAATTTTGCCATCATTTTTCAAATCTATTTTTGAACTATTTGTTAATAAACTCTTTAATGAAGTACAAAACTTTTTAATTAATTAAATTAATAAAAGATTTTTAATGTTGTTTTTTAGATTATATCTAGTGTTTTCTCTTAGAAATATGTTCTTAGTGTTCTTTTAAGTACTGTTAGAAAAATAGTTATATTGTGAAGATATCAGGTGGATTTAAAAGGCACTTTAAAGTGTCCTTTACTTCGGTAAATAAAGGATTACTAGGCATCGAATCCAATTATTCGTTGTTTTTTTTTCTTTTTAGCGCAATCGAGTTTCGACGCCGGATCTTTAGGGCTTCAAAACTATGACTTTACTCCTAGACCAACGTGGTCTTATCTCAGTTTGGAAAATAGCTGAAGGCGATAGATAATCTAAATTGTCTTGATTCCTTTCCTTCCTTCCTTTTTTTTTTTTACTAAAGAAATGAAAAAGAAAATTTAAAATAATCTCGCTTTGTGGGTATGAAAGGAGCTGAAAAGTTACTAGTCCATTTATATTAAAGTAGAGCGAAAGGTCAGTCAAGTACAAATGACACATAACTCCTTTATCATTTTTCAAACTTCACGGAAGAAACTAATCTTAACTAAAATAGATTCGACTTTGGAGTTTATAAAGTCTCTCCAAAACTTATTTTGTGTTGTAGCACATATTTATAGATGAATACTTGTCAAGTACATGAGTGCTTGATAAGCTTAAAAGATTTATGGATGATTCAGAAGAGATTGATGATGACTTAAAGTCGCGGTAGACTAAGTTTAGCAAACATTTTAGACATAAAAGAACATTGATAGGATACTTGAAAGCGGAGCAATTATATAACTATATTACACGAAGGTCACAACAATTCTATATGATTGGGTCTAAAAAAATTGGCTTTTGGGAAAGAACTGTTTTTCTGGAAATTGTTTAACTCTTTTTTCTTCATCAAGATAATATCGGAATCCCTACAATGAAGTAACCCTAGACTCAGTTTTTGTCATCGTGATTCTCACAGATTATTCCATTTTCTAGGTTTTGCCATCTCGCCTTATTTTTTCTTGTCGAAATAAATTAGGTGCTACCAACTTCTGACGATACGCCGTTCTCCCATCATATTAGCAGCATTAACCCTTTGTGTCGAGCGTGGCTCGGCATCACTTTTCGTTCAGGCGCGTTCTACGTCGAGTGTGGTTCTACATCGCTTTGTGTTCTGCTGCATTCTGTACCAAGTTTCACCCGAATATGTTTTAGTGTTCGAACACTCGACATAGGACGCGCCAGAACGAAAAGCGATGTCTAGTCACACTCGACATAGGACCGCATAGGGTTAACATCGCAAAGGAGTCAAATTCGATGGGCTACATCATACCACATCAAATGAAAATTCTATTTTAAATTATACTCGTACATAAAAGTTATGATTGGTTAATTACGAGAGTGGGGAATAAAATTCGTGAAATCAGTTCAGTTGTTGAAGCAGATAAATAAATCAATGTTTTATTTTATGTTATTTCTCTAAAGTAGAGGATAAAGACAATGGAGGAAGGAATGCTTTATCCGTCTTCTTGATCTCACACTATCACTTTTTATTGCCTTTTATAAAAATAAGTTACTTATAACTTCTGGTGATAAGCTGTTAATCTACCATATTAGCTGCATTAATCAATAAATGTCAACTAAGTTCGATGGATTATATTTTACCATAACAAATAAAAGTTCCATTTTAAATTATACTCGAACTGAAAATCCCTGAATGGTCAGTTAAATAAGAAAGTTTCGAATAAAATTTATAAAATTGGTTCACTTGTTGAGGGTGGGAAATATGTTAAAATTTTATTCAATAACATCTGAAAAACTAAGTTTCACATGATAGTTTTTTTTAAATGTAAAATCCTGTTTTTTCGGAGAGAATATTTAGATACGAATTACATGCTGAATGCTGATTCTGTATAAATATTTTTCAATTTTACATATGAACTGGTCCTTAAAGTAAAAAAAAAATATGCATGCACTTAGTTTACAATGTTATTAGATACAATCTGCTATATTACAGTATTTATTTCACAGTTCATCTATCATTACTTATATTTTTAAACTTACACTCAGTTTTACAATTGCGAAATCAGGTCCAAGATGGTGGTATATGACATTGTCAGGTGATAAAAAAAGTTCTAATAGTTAGTCATAATTTTTTTTCCTATGTGAAATTTAATTTTTTCAGAAAAGACACACACATATATATCTATAGAAAAACAAAAAGCGTGACTTGAACGGAGAACCTGCAATACATGTGTCATTCATATTTTTCTGACTGTTATAATGCAGTGCCCACATTTCGAAGTGGAAGTTGAATATACTTATTCTAGTTTTTTTTTAAACTAATATTTTTTTTTGTGTAAAACGGCGTTTTTTTCCTGACGCACACACACACGTACGTCATTTAAAATTATATCTCTTTAAAATGGGGTTAAAAGGTAGTATCTAATACGCTACAAGATTTCAAATTAAAAAAAAACTTGAAATTGCTACTGTGACTTGGAATAGAGAATTCTATATTCGGTTTAAGAGCTACATGCCAAATCTTATCTTTATAGTTAATGGCGATTTTGAATTATCGTGCCAAAATTCGTTATTCCAAAAATTCTTTCCTATTTTGGGGATGGGCTTAATACAGATAAGCATTCTTTAAAATATTGAGATATAGACAGTTTAACAATTATGGCAGTAGGTAAAAGTAATCTATTTGTGAAAAATGATTTAAAATTCCTACTGTAAAACGATTCTGAACGCCATTTACATGAAATTCAACGTTAACAAATGTTACAAATCTGCCTTCTTTCGCTCTATAATTTTATTTAACAACCGATCTTTAAAACATGTGATTTATACACCGTGTAATTTGGAGACGACTCAAGTATCTCATTTTACAAAAACACTTAATATCTAGGCATCCATTTTAAAGAGTCGGGCATAAGCAAATACCAATCACTTCTCTATCACTTTGCATATATTATTTTCTACAGCTAAACCTACATTTACTTAACGCATGGAATCGCAGATGAACAATTCGACCTTGGCGATATTTTTTTCTTTCTTTTTCGGTTTGGCTAATGAGTGTGATTTGGGGTAAGAATAAAGAAAAAAAGTGGATTGGTATAGGCGACCGTAAACGATCGATTTCAATGAACAAAAATATAAAAAAGAAGCGACCTGAAACTTTGGCGACGTAATTATGCTCAACAAATCTTTTCGACGTTAAAAAATAGATTATGGAAGAAAAAGAGCGATCTTCATCTGATTGTAATTTTTTTTTCTCCTTTCGGATTCTTATTAGCCGAAGGCGAAGAAGAGCTAAGACAAATATGCACAGAGGATATAAAGTAGAAAATGAATTATGGTGGGGCTGCCGTTAATTACAGGGCTTAAATCTTTGAATTCACATCGCTTACATAAAAGGAATCGTATAATAAAAGGGGACACACCGTCCTGAAGTATTTCTATGTTACCGGCAAAATATGAAATTCAGCAATCTATAGAATACCTGGGCATTGTATATAATGCTTAAAATTAGGTGGCAATGTATGAAACGATTCATATTTCACACTTTTTCTAGGCCTACTATAGAATGCCAAATAAGAAACCGGGAAAGCATCAAAATATTCATATTTTGCCAATTTTCAAGGCATTTTAAGTATAGAATACAGAATGCCAAACAAGGAACCGGCAAAGTATGTTATACATCTCCGATCCTTTTGGAATATCACTTGGCTATCATGTGACTTTTAAATCGCACTTCCATCTTTCTAAACATTGTCAGAAAAAATGCATAAAAGGTATTAAAAAGAGCATTGTTGAGAAACCTATGATTTCATTCAACAACTTTCATTTTCTTAAAGTATTCTAATTAAGTTTCTTAATGGCACATGCGGTATCTCTTCAGAATAACATTTGCATTTTTGAAGAATGTCCTCATAGAATGTCTTTATTTCTATAATAGAAGCCTTATCAGGACTTCGTTTCTTATTTTGCCTAAATAACATTTGTCCTTATATAGAATGCTTAGGTATTATATACAACGCCAAATGAAAGTTCTCATATTTCATACTTTGTGAAAAATTGTTTGGTGCTATATACAATGCCTGAGCCTTCTATAGATTACCAGCATTTTATACTTTGCCGGTTACATCTATAAAGAATAGAACAAGAAAAAACATTAAGAAAAGCGAATTGCATACTAACTTTTGGAATAAAATAGTAGATAAATAATATTTAATATTTTCTTCCACAGGTACAATTACCAGCTCATATTTTACGGAAAACGATTATTTCTAATGCTAATCTTATACTATAATACGAGGAATGGTTGCCAAGTCGAAAATCGCCCCAGAATTAATAAACTCCGGTAAACTTGGGGGTCTGGGGTTTTTGGCCACGAGGAATCGATTGGCGCCGGTTTTGAAGCGCTACGGTCGAGCAGTTCGGAGTTACAGATAGGATATTTTCAAACTTCATTAGTTCGCCATAATGGCTACTTAAATTTTCAAGCGGTAACGTGCTGCCATCTATAGCCAATATGGCGAACTAATAAAGTTTCCAGAAGATGATCCGGAACTCAAGGAACTGATCTCGAAATGGATGATCCATAACCCGTGTGGTGATATGAACCCAAGCGCTCCGTGCATGGTCAGCAAACATGGAAGAGACCAGTGCAGATGGGGATTTCCAATGGAACATCAAGACATGACATCGCTGGTGGACGATGAAAAGCCGAGGTTTAACCGGTTATCTTTTCACCAATGGTTTCACAAATTTTCTTATGGCATGTATTGTTTTGATAAATCACAATTGAAAATTTAAATCTTCGAGTTAGCTTCGATACCTGTTTTCTCCGAGCGGAGCTCGGTCACCCGCTGGTGAAAATAAGTTTGAGTTTTAAAAATTCAAATAGATATAATGACTTGAGCCCCATTTGTTAATGAGATGAGTAGATAATCCAGCAGATCTTCGTGGATTCTTGATCTTCAGTAAAAAATATAGCAGCTCATATGAGAGAATTTTACGCGTCTCTACAGATACAAAAACTAATCCATATTTTCTAGAAAACTATGGAATTGAATAAAATAAAATTTTAATAGTGATTCCAAAATTCAAGTTGGTATATTATCTACCCATTTTCTAATTTTCTACTACATTTTCTAATGAGATTAGTAGATAATTAAGCGGATCCATCTGGATTGTCGATTTTCAATAGAAATTATAGCAAGATATAAGAAAAAATTTAACTATACAGAAAAGTAGGATACAATAATAGAATTTAAAAATACAGGAGAATATGCAACAAGAACAATAGGAGAAGTACAATAAATATGTTGAATTATAGGAAATAGAGAAGTAAGATAAAATAAATGGATTTAACTAAACAGGTGAATATATTGGAAGAACAATACAGAGAAGAGAAGTACAATAACTAATTCATATTTTCTAGAAAACTATGGAATTGAATAAAATAAAATTTTAATAGTGATTCGAAAATTCAAATTGGTATAATTATCTACCCATTATCTACTACATTTTCTAATGAGATTAGTAGATAATTAAGCGGATCCATCTGGATTGTCGATTTTCAATAGAAATTATAGCAAGATATAAGAAAAAATTTAACAATACAGAGAAGTAGGATACAATAATAGGATTTAAAAATACAGGAGAATATACAACAAGAACAATAGGAGAAGGATAAGTACAATAAAACGTTGAAATATCGGAAACAAAGAAATAAGATAAAATAAAAGAATTAAATTTTACAGGTGAATATATTGGAAGAACAATATAGAGAAGAGAAGTACAATCACTAATTCATATTTCCTAGAAAACTATGGAACCGAATAAAATTTTAGCAATGATTAAAAAACTCTTGATGTAGAGATTTGAACTATATTTGCCAATGAGATGAAAAGATAATGCAGCATACCTTCCTGGAGTCTCAGTTTTTAGTCAAAATTATAGGAAGATATATAGGAAAATTTAAATGTTTATATACAGCCAGCTCTTTTTTTCCCGAAAAAGATTCAGCTCAATAAATTGGACCTTAAACAATGCTTTGAAATCTCAGGAAATATGAAAACTCGAATCCCATCTACAGAAGAGAAAATAATATTAGATGAGGCAGAATAGAATACATCGCACTTCGAGTCATAAGATTACCTATTTAGATGGCTAATGTATTTGTACCATGCTCTAATCATAATTGCTCACCAAAAGTAATTCCCAATAGGGATATCACGCAGCCTAATGATGATGATAATTAAATTAATAAGGATTATTTTCAGTTTCCTTCTAAAAGGCATATATTAAAAGAAGTTTAAATAGAGTTAGATAACTCTTTCAGGCCTGGCTTATAATTTAGATAATTTCATTTGGATAAAGCCTAATAATAAAGTAGATAATGGAGGTGAAATGTCCATTACACATTAAAAGTCTGCTCCTATTATGCCTATTAGCCAGCTTTCTGTTATATTCTCATATAAATTTATCATTCTAAGCTTAAATAACTACGAAATATTAAACTTTCGAAGGGAATTTAGCATTTTACTAAATGTATCGGGTCATTATCCATTGTCGAAGATTAATTCCTGGCATACGTCAACAATATCCAAAAATTGAATAGACATAAATGATATATTTGAGCCATTGTGGTTTTGAACTATCGCGTTCACAGGTTTTTAAAATACAGATAGTCAACACTTAAATGGATTTGGCTAAAATTTCAACAAATGTCTACACAATAGTTGTTAATGGGTGTACCGAGTGTTATTCATCTAGTTCTCTTAGTTTTGTAAATATTATGATTTCTTATATTCAAAAAGCAATAGAAGGACTTCATCTGAACATATTTTACACAAAATATGGTAGAATTCTACAAATTTTAAGCAAAAATTGTGCACAAAATCTCAGCCGTCTTTCGAAAGCATTTTTGAGTACTTTTTCGTTATATAGGAGAGATATGTAGTCAATGTGAGCCAAACGCGAGTCGAGTCGCCAAGCGAAGCGAATAACAAAATAAATGTCGCCAAAGTGAACAAAAAGTGAACAAAGTCGCCAAGTGAATAACGTGAATTTGACGAATTTGAACGCTAAATTTTACATAATTGTGCTTTTTTTTTGACGACTTTTTACTTTCCCTGACACGATTATTTGACAATTTTTTCGTTGCTCCCGTATAATGGGAAAGTATCCATTTTTGAATTGTTTTTGTGACCGGCAGACAAACATTATCTGAAAATATGTTACTCGAACTCAGTCGGGTCTAAAGCGTGGCGATTCGTCATCTTGAGTTCGAATATCTTGACGGTTACTGCATTTTTTGTAAACTATAAGAGAAAGTAAAAGGGACAATTTTCTAGACAATTTAACTCTGGCGAATAAAAAATTTGCAAATAACCAGCAAATTCTAGAGATTAAAAAATGATGCATACTAGGAGTGTCTTACATTTTTTTTCAATATCAATAAACTTTATTACTGCTTCCAACAAAAAAGTAAGACTAGCGAATTTTGTAATTTTTCTGCTTTTTATGGATGATTAGAATAAATTAAATTAAAAGGAGCTGATTTATATTTAAAGTGCTTAAATCAGTTTAAGACTTAAGAATCTTTACGTATTTACAGCAGAAAAATTACTTAAATATCACATCAAGTGAATACTATTCAGATTTAATGCCAGCACAAAATCAAGAAATCGGGAGGAGAAACTAATCACGTAATTAATATTTTTTTTTATTTAAATAGGTTTTCAATGAAAGCTTCAAATTGCAATTTCAAATTTCATTGTGTAAACAGCTGTTTCTTTAAGATAAGGCTTGCTAATTCATTTGGTAGAATGTTGGAGCCATAGTTGTATATGACACTGTGACAATAACACAGAACCAATCTTGAAAGCACTATTGCTGATTGGTTCATGATGTTAAAATGGAGCAAAAGGCATAACACTTCCTAATGAAAATGCGAGAACTTTACAAGAGCTGCCAAACTAATAGCCGACATTTGTGTCTGGAATACTCATATATAAACGAAATTAATGAAACAAAATTTCATAAGGAAACCAAATCAAGTAATAAACAGAGAAAAATCGGAAAGATTTCTGTTAAGTTCAAGACTGGCTAACTTAGCTTAGAATAATTATATTAATGCTCTATTTTAAAGCAATGATAAGGTTATTTTGAGACTGAAGTTGTAATTCGAAACAGAGGTCAAATGAGGAAGATGATACTTAAGATGGCTGCTCCTTCTCCAAAACTCCGCGAATCAACAGCTGGACGACATTTGTCCTAGCCGGATTTAACATGCATCAGTCCCATTTACATGAAGCCATTTACTTTGTTGAATTCGATGGTTTGAACCTGAAACCCTTCGGATCTTAGATCATACCACCATATCAAAGCGGCTCTATTCAAAACTGATTGACTATTTACGTTACGTTTTAGACACGTTAAAAAATTAGAAGTAAGTATCAAAGTTTCCACGACATATGAATCCATTTCAAATTTTACTGTAAAAACGGTATCAATTCAATAAGACAGTAACTTTTAAATTATATATTAAAACTCCAAGGAAGACATTTATAATTTACATTTTTTTTCTGCACTGCTTTAACGATTTTAATATGGTTGAACATGTCTGGAATTCTCGATTACTCTCTCGAATACGCTTGGAATTTTCGATTACACTGTTGAATAAGTTTGGAATTCTCGATTACTCTCATTTCAAAGCCAAGATTTTTGTTAAGTAATCGAGCATTAATAATGCTAATAATTGATATTCAAAATAATTCTTTCAAAATTTGTTCGTACTCGTGGCAGGTTAATACAGATATGATTAAAACGCGCATTTTTTTTATTCCTATCGAACCAACGTAGTAATATGAATATATATATATTATTTTAAACTTCCGTTTATTTTAGTCCCCTTTGACAGTCAGCTGTTTAGCCGGGAATTATGTTTATATTTAATTCCAATTCAATTTATTAGATACAAGTAATATATAACTGTTTTTCTTTAATTCAATCCCTACTTATTTTCTTATATTATTTATGATCTGGTGTCGCGTCAGTAATCTCAGAGCTTGGCGACGTATTTGGCGTCCAAATAGGAATAACTGGAAAAGTTTAATTAACGAATTAATATTTGAAATGAAAAAACTGTATTAACATCAAGTATCATCCACTACAAGTTTTTAAAAAATGTATTTGAACTTGAGTGGATGAAAAGAAAATATTTTGTTAACGATCGAAAATTTGAACAAGATATATAAATAAATAGAGAGAGAGTGTGTGTGAACTAATAGTAGAAATTGAAATGAAAAAATTTTCAGCCATGATTATTTCAAATTATCAGACATAAAATTAGTATTATTTAATTATTTAAAAATATATTCTACTCATTGTACATATGATCTTATCTGATATAGACCAGTTCCATGACATTATAGGGCTAATATGTCCTGCTCATCTTTAAACTTAGCGGTATTGTAACTTCATTTTTTATTCATCCTGTAAATTACACTGTTATTAAGCATGATCTTCTTCAGCTTTCAATATTTATATTCAATATTTTTCAGAAATCCAATATTTAATGAAACAATGAAAATGATTTTTTGGTTTTATAATGAAAATATTATGGTGCAATGTACTTAAAAATATCTTTAAAATTGTATTAAATCTATATTATAGAATTTTATCTCAACTACAATGGCATCATTGAAAAAATTTAATTTACTTTAAAAATGTGTTATAATTATCCTGGTGCAAGAATATTTTTTAAAGTTATCGAGAAAAATCATCAAAAACTATATTTTTGACGAATTAAAATTTAAAAAAAAATGCTCTTCGGAGCAAATTTTTATCCTACAAAGTATATCTGGGTCACAATGGAAAATATTAGATCAAACGGAAAGGTCTGTTGAACAACACACACACTGAACACAGCTACGCAATTGCTAACCAACCAGCAACCAACATAGTAGTTTGATTTGCAAACTTGAATCAAGGGTAATCCATTTGATTAAAAAAATACAGCACAATGATTCATTTTGGAGAAATGTAACATTAGACGTTTTCATAAAAGAATATTTTAAGTCTTGCATATCATCTATAAATTGTAATGTGTCTGATAAGATTAGTTGGAAAAAAAAGCAACCTAAACATAAACACACTTTAAGGAAATAGACATGGGACTATCAAATCTAGCAAGCAGTTGGTTTTTTTTTTATGGATAAAATGTTCGCAATGTTCGCGAAGAAAAGGTTCTTCAAAAAAATCAACCCGACTCCGATTTTAAATTAATCAAAATGTTAATATTTTCCTTGGAAATCTCGACATTCAATTTATCGTCGCTCTCCTGCGATATAAAATACACTTTTCAACCCCCTCCCCTCAAAATGCAAGCTTTATGACGGTACTAATTTTATTACAATATATTTCTGATAATTTTATTAACTTTTTTTATATCTTTAATCACAATATATATAACAATATAAATTGAATAAGTAAAGATTTCTCAAAAGGTTGTTAACAAATTTATTGAAACGTTACTGTTTTTCTTCGCTACTTTAAAAATTAATGTCTTATAAAAACAATTATGTTGATCAGTTTACATTGCAAAAGGCATTTTAGTCAAATCAATAAAATTCTTCACCGTTTTTAACAAAATTAAAAAATATATTTTTAGATATAACTTTTTATTGCTTATTTATTTTATTTATATTGATATTTTTTGTTTTAATAATACTCATAGCTGTTATGTAAGATTAAAATATTAGCTTGCTACGATGTTTCGAATCGCAACTTTCAGAATTAAAAAAAAAATTTAATATTGCTAAAATATCGTTATGCATATTTGCCACTTATAAATATGCGTCTTCCTCCAGATACCCAGAATTTTAACATCATAAATACTTTCTAAGACAGAGACCACAATCCTTTTCAGAATTTTCAATTTTTGAAGCCCAATTTAGACGTAAAATAACGATCGTGGTTTCTTATAAATGTCTTCAATCACCAATTGAAGTAATTGTAAATGTATACTCTTACATTTATACTTGCCGCCATGTCTTACATGCATAAGACCATCATTATAATCTTCATTGAATAAAAGATTACATCTAAGTAGTTTCGTCAACTTAATGCCAGTTTTGGATGGCACATGTCAAAATGGAAGTTGATGGATTCGTTCATAATTGCTCCAAAATGTCTAATATTTTTTTGTCATCGAGATATCTCTATCATAATTACAAAGTTTCAATAACACTTTTTTATCTTTACAATGGCTATTAACCTCCTGGTGAAAATGAATACTATGTTTAATATTTTTTTAAGCATTTTAGATCTCAATCAGCAGGTGACATATATGTAAATATTTATTATATTTAAAGTATTATGTAAATATGTAATATTACATAATATTATGTAAATATGTAAATATTTATGTACATAATATTATGTAATATTATGTAAATATGTAAATATTTATAATATTTAAAGTAATATTTTATAGATTAGGGCTATATTATAGGAAAAAATATGTAAAAAGTAGTACATAAAAAACAGTCTTCATACCGCACTTTTTAACATTATAACTATGGTAATGTAATTGAAATTCCAATGACTGGACAAAAGCTAAAATCACGCCGATTATTAAATGCTAGTCGCTTTGGCGACCAGCATTTTGTCAACAAATATTCCAGTCAGGAATATTTGTTATACTTATTTTCTGTTTAATAATTTAGATGTAATTCTTTCAATTATTTTTATCTATGATTCCAATATAAAAGTTATTGACATTACCTTATTTCCTGATCATTGAGTATCTGATCCATACTAAGGCAGACATTATCGTGACATCATGGCATTTATTAAAAACTGTAGAGGGATGAGAATCGTTATAACTTCATTATGGGATAGATAAAAACAATAGACCACTTTCAGGTTTAGTCATTTAATTCTTTTCTGAGGTCTACATTTCACAAGACAAAACAAATGCGAACACGTAAATACACGATACTCACTGAGAATACAATCTAATAATGACATCCAGAGAAGGATCGTGGAAAATACTTCTTGATGTTAATTAGGTAATGCCATCTGTTGTATCAAAAAGAAAGATAGTAAACTTATGTAAACAAAAAACATAAATGTGTCGTTCATATATCTCCTAAATTTCATTATACTGAAATCTCAATTTTTTTATATTCGTCTGTTAAACAACACTGATATTGAAAATTTTCTTTCTTTTGCTTTTAACAATGAAAGAAAATCATTCTATTATATGGTTTTTGAAATAATGAGAACTGTTTGAATTCCTGAACAACACAATGTTACGTATTTTTTAGAAATTAGGCAAAAAAATATTTAAATTTTAAGAAAATTCTGTAAAAAATTACACAGTTATGAAATTGGTATCGTTATAAAGATAATTTTTTAAAAAATTTTTAAATGGAGTAAAATTAGGTTTTTTTTTAAGATAATATTTTTGGAAATTAAAGCAAAAAAAACTAGAAATTTAGCTTAATTTTTAATTACATTTAAAAAAAAAAACTTAGATGAACATGCCAATTTTTCAATGTATATATTTGTCAGATTTTGTACTTGTAAGTCAAACACTCTGGCCTGCAGATACACATACATTCATTTTCATTGTTAGTTGAGAGTATTACTTTGAAATTGTATTATTTTACCAACTTTTTAAGTTGCATCTTTTGCTTTGGAATTATGCTTTTGTATTATTTAATTTGATAGTTTATTGCGCACTTGCGATGTTTATAGATTCCAAGTCGTTCTTGAATCTATTTATGACGCCATGAATGCCATAATAAAAATTATAACTTTAAAAATATGATAATTCGAGTCTCAGACCAAATAATTACATCATTATTGTATTTTAATTAACTATTAACTCAAATATATTAATTCTATAGAAATATATTAGCCTCCTACTTCTGATATTTTTTTAACTAAATCAGTATACAGCACCAGAAGTAAATTTTGCACAAGTTATTCTAAATTATTCCGTACACAGAACGATTCTAAAATAGTTTGCATACAAATCTCGTTGAAATGTAAATTACGTATTCGTCAAGTTAAGTTAAGCGCTTTTTGTTTGCTTAAGATATTTCGTGCACGCTTCAAATGTTATAGGTGAGAATTACTTCCACAAACTTTATAAGTTATCTTTACGATATAACTTTTTTTGTATGAAGATTACTATCGATAACAGGTTGTGTTTCTGTACAAAAAGCATTTTGCTTCACTATAAAGCTTGAAATATTGCTGTTCGTGGCATCCAGGGTACTCATCTTTTGACATGCACTTCATGATGTTCTGGTTTGAATTTATGTAGATAAAGAGCATGCTTACAGCATTCATGCATGTAAATTTTATTTGGTTACTATATTTTCTTTAATGCAAATAGTAGTAGTGAAGCACTTCATAATTTATTGCATAATTATGCGAACTACACTTTGTAAACATGTCAGAAGACATTGAAAAGACACCAGGCCGCCGTAACTATTCACAACTAAAACAAAAGTGTTGTAATGCTGCATTTAAAAAACACTAAGTGGTGTGTTGCTAAGTGATGTTGAGTTAAATTTTTACACTAGTGATTGAGTGCGGACGTGAAGGAAATAAATGCCACAAAAAACTTGCACTTGATATGAAAGCCTTTAAATATTTTTTTAATGTTATGATCTTATCTAAATAAAATTTCTTCAGATTTGCATGTGAATATTAATTTTATTATTATTAAATATTTTAATCTTAGATTATATCTTAATGTTGTATATTTTTATAAAATCAAATTTCTTCAGATTTGCATATGAATGCATAAAAAAATTAACAATAAAATATTTTGATGGTAAATTATATTCTAATGCTGTGAATTTTAGTTCAATGAAATTTCTTCAGGTTTGCATATGGAATAAAAAAATGAACATTATTCAACATTTCGGTGAAAAATTATATCTTTTCAAGAAATCATTTTTTCCACCTCAAACTTTTAATATGTTTAACTTGTGGGAGAGTTCTCTCAAAACCGTTCTAAAATATTCTCTAATAAAAGTAGTATACCCTTCTCTTCTTGCAGTTGAGGGTCTTGCATAAGGCCGAGATTGCCTCCTATGGCAATGGCAAATAATACTTATGAAATATTGATTTCTGATGTGAATTTAGAATTTTTTTCTGCATCTATTGCATGACCCTTGGCGAAGTATTGGCTATTAGTCTCTAGCATTCGGTTAATAATATCCGATTATCGAAATTTGCTTTTTAGATTTTTAACCAAATTTGAACGAACTAAAGCAAAATTTAGCTCAGATTTACAATAATTATCACAAAATCATTTACCATCACATTTATTTTAGTCATTGACTTTTTGAATTATCATGTCCATGTGTCTGTGAAAATATAGATCCATAAAATCAATTCCTTGGCGGATTTGGTACAAAATGTTAAAGACATTTACACTTTAGATATTTAACTTAATACCTTTTAACTTAATTCTGATTCATTTTATTCGTTCAACTAATTTTATTTGTAATGATCTTGTTTGACACTAAACCTACCAGCATTTCACCGATACATTGGAACTGCTATTGAAAACCGGTCATTTGACCGGATTGTGGTAGCTTTAGTGTTAACTATTTTTGGATAACCGGATAGACCTTCGAATAGATTTCGTTCAAAATTTATCAAAAATCTACAATTTTGACAAAAAGAGTATGTAACAAATCTTATCAGTCAGAGTCAAAGTGTTTTGGAATATTTCATTCATAAATGGACGAATATAAGGCCAAAATTGTATTTTTCTCCTGAGTTGAGGCGTAGGGGGTAGCTCATCTTTCCCCATGATCTGGATGACCCGGATTCGAGTCCTGGTTCGGGTATGGTTGTTCGTCTTCTAAGTTCTATCTGTAAGATATGTGAATGTAACCCTCCCCCTTCCCTTAAAAAGGTGTTATACAAGCGAATACGAAGTAGCCAAGTCGTACTCTTTGCCCTAATTGGCACTACTGAAAAAACAAGTGATCTCATTCGGTTTAAATCCGTTGACAGATAATTGTAAAATGCCATAGGTAAGAATGGTAAAGTTCCATATGCCGCGCAAACACATGCATTTTTCGGATTCAAGATATGAAATTTAGGATAGTTGTTGAAATTTTTAGAATAATTTTTTTTTGACAATTACAACACTTCATATGCAGAATTAAACATGTAATACAATTCTATCTGATTTCGTATAATTCTTGTAAATTTGTATCTGTTAGTATTCACACTTTTATAAAGTGGACGCAGTAATGCCATGAGATACCAATTCTAAAACCCATTATTTTAACATAAAGATGTTTTCATAAATACAGAGGGGAAAAACTGTTGCATTATAAGTATTTTTTTTAGAATAGATTACTTTTGGTTCAACTTCGTTCGGAAAACTGTGCATATTTAAATACAATATCCGATGGTGAATTTGGAATCCATGAGATAGTATTTGGATCCACCAGCGGGTGACCGAGCTCCGCTCGGAGAAAACAGGTATCGAAGCTAACTCGAAGATTTAAATTTTCAATTGTGATTTATCAAAACAATACATGCCATAAGAAAATTTGTGAAACCATTGGTGAAAAGATAACCGTTAAAGTGCACCATTGTAAACTATTCTAAACAAAGTTAGAGTTTGGAAAGGGAACTATTCTATACAAAGGTAAAGTAAAGGTAAAGATTGAAGTGTGTTGAAGTTCAATATTTTTGACAAATTTATTTAGAAAAACCAAACATATATACATACATAAGAAACATATTATAAACCTATAACAGCATAAACATAAAACTTTATTAGTTCGCCATATTGGCTATAGATGGCAGTACGTTACCGCTTGAAAATTTAAGTAGCCATTATGGCGAACTAATAAAGTTTGAAAATATCCTATCTGTAACTCTGAACTGCTCGACCGTAGCGCTTCAAAACCGGCGCCAATCGATTCCTCGTGGCCAAAAACCCCAGACCCCCAAGTTTACCGGAGTTTATTAATTCTGGGGCGATTTTCGACTTAGCAACCATTCCTCGTATTATAGTATTAGATATCAAATAACCGAATCCTGAGAAGACTTTTCAAGTTGTATTATGATCACAAAATATTTTAGAACGGATAAAAATAATAAAAACCCGTTTTAAAGCTGAACGTATATAAGTATTTAAGGCAGGAACAAGAATTTTGGCTCTATATTTTTCAAAAATAATTGTTAATTTGTTTGTGATTATAGGCAATTCTATAAGCAAGACCCTGTGATCTAGGACAACGAAATTCCGTATAAATATACTTTAGAAAATAAAAATATATACCTTAAAATATTTTAAAATTTTTTTTAACTAGGATCGTAGATAAAAACTAAACGGAATTTTACATTTTTTTTGTCATAATTTTCAAAAATATTATTGTAAAAGTCTTATTTAAGCACCTTTTTAAAATTTTTAAATTCATATTTATAATAATTTAAATTTAATTACTGTACAATCGTTTCCTGGTTTTTTTAATTTTTTTTTTAAAGAAAATTAATATTAACTTTATTTTCGATGACAAATTTTATTATTACTATAAAATTCAAATCGCTTTCCTTGCTTCATCAACTTCGTGTGATTTTATCACGTTGTGTGAAGATATAAAAGAATCCTGATAATTATTTGAGAGTTTACACAGGGTAACAGAAAGCGAAATGACATTACCACAAAAGAAAACGCGAAGTTAAAATTAAGTCACCTAAATACTCGAGTATAACGATTAACAGCAACAAAGTACAACTCGAGTACAAAGGTACAACGATTTCATGAGATTCGACTTCATGAGATAAACTCTTTATTGAAAAAATTACGAAAAAAATCAAGAAATGCAGTAGATGTTTATTTCAAATTAAACACGACAAATATTATTGCCGAACCTGCTAATCTCCAATAGACAGTTGATCAAATATATTCACCATCTAGTTTGACTTAATATGACTTAAGATTCCAAATTTAATATGACACAAATGTCTTAAATATATCAAATTTGGTATGGAATTTTGTTACTATGAGTGCAGTTTTGTGTCACATTTTTGCTTCAATCGGATGAGAAAAATGTGTCTAAAACACAAATTTGATTTTTAAATACTATGGATGGATGAAAAATAACTCGCCGCGGATGGCTAAATTCACACCAAAAGTTAATATTTCGTAATTATTGTACATCAATATCATGTAAGGCCTTCTCCGGCGCGACAAGTTATAATACAGAACGTGAGAAAGTTTTGGGGAGTTCATTTCGTTGACTAAATTAATCGATTTCTATGATTTAATTAGGTTTTAACAAAAACTAAATCGCGTGTGTCCAATCGCGTCACTCAGACGTTAAGTCAAAACATTCAGGATTCAAGCATTTTGCAATTTTGGCTGTAGACATAACGATGTCCGTCTATTGAAAAGCTGGTAAATTTAATATTTCGTCATGCATATATTTTTCAACAAATAACATACAATATTTTTATTTTAAACTTGCATTTTATTTCAGTAATTTTGCTCAAAAATATACTTCGTTCTTTATTATGAATCATAATTGAACGGCATCCATGTTGGCGCACAAAATTATTTAAGCAGATGTGGGCTGCTTATAAATATTGCAATATCTAAGTCAACGTAATCAAACTTCGGAGTCTAGTCAATTATGCTTGACAAAAAAATTAGCATTACTTTGATATATATTTTAGAATTCATAAAATTTGCAATTTTTACAAATTTATTCATTTGGCAACTGGCTTATTAGTAATTGTTTAATCGACTGTTTTTTGGACCATTCTCGAACTAGTGTCCCACTTGTCAAATTGCTTTTAGTGTAAAGCATATTTCATTTGCATGTTCCGATTTTAATGTTCATCACCACAATTTTTTCTACTCGTCTTCTCTTAGCTTAAAAGACCGGATGGGTGGAAAATATCACACAAATATTTAAATTTTTAAGAGCTGTTGGTTTCATCAACTGTACACAACACCTTTTTCGTTTGTTTTTCCTTTTATGTTAAATGCATCTTATTTACATGATTATTTGCGTTTACATTAATCATTGCCTTACATTAATATAGATTTTTAATATTTGTATCGATACATTTTAAATGGTTTTATTACACCACTTGACTTTAAAATCGTGTTTTTTAAATTTCTGTATAGCCAAATATGGCTTTTGAGCCAATAAACCCTACACAACAACATTAAGCCAGTGACCTTAGTCTGTTTGGCTGGAAATATGTTACTGACCTGAGAAAATCCTGTAATGTACTGAACTTTTTTTAAATAAATGCGATGTTTTATTTTTTTCCCACAATATTCTTGCTAGAGTTCTATGGCATGAATAATTCTATTCACTCAATTCTAATCACATGCAAACTTTACACAGTAAACCTAACATAATCAAATAAATAAATGACTCCATTTTGAAATGCAAATCTTGATTATTAATAATTATAATACCATAGGCCAAATGAAGTTAACTAGTAAATGATTGATTTCAAGTTCTAAAAAGTATCTATCTAGATTCAAAAATAAAGTTTAATAGCAAATGATTGATTTTAAACGTAAAATGGTATCTTTCTATCTGGATTCAGAAATTAAGTTTGTTATAGGTTCATGAATTATAATACAGACCACGCCTAAAACTTGTATAATATCAATCTATATCATCCTTTAATTAAGTAGGTAGCCAAACCAGCCATCAACAACGCTAAGAAATTCAAGTAATAAAAATCCCAAGTGTCAAAATCATGCATAAATTGATGGTTAAAAATCAATCGCGTCAGTTTATTCAATCCTTCGCATGTCACTTCTAACTCGTTTAACAGCTTCGTTTAGCTTTCACAACTATTTTATCACTTTTTAGTAATTGACAAAACTAGTCGAGTTATCTCGGCAAAGAAATTTTGATTGCTTTTTTTTTCTGGTTAGGGAAAAGGGGGGAAGTCCAGAATGACATTGGTCCAATGATTATGTCGTTATGCGCGCGGAATAAATCATAGGAAAATGATTACACAGACGGACTAATTGTGGCTCTGTTGTTGCCGATTCATTCCAACTTTCAGTGAGAGATACATCATTTTGTAGCAAACCTGACAATAGTTATTTCGTTTCTATTCAAAGACTCCGTGTGAGGTTTGGACCCCCTTCGGAGATTCGATTCGGGTTCAAGTCATTACCGCCAAATCGCGTTCCGCTTCATGAGAAATTACTAACCGATTAATCGGCCAGACATTGATGCAATCTTATGAGAGTGGTTGGATCTATCGAAAATTATTAATAAAAAAAGAATTGCTGGCACAAAAATGAATCTATTACTGATCTCGGTGGGTGGCGTTGGTAAAAAATAATTTACAGAAACTGATCACTTGATATTTCTTGGACTTGTGATCATATAGGTTAGTAGTCCTGCTGCTTAAAATTTGCATTTTCCATTACATTTTTTCTCCCAGGAAGCTGGAAGTCATTAAGGTTTGATACATTCGGCTATCTTCAGTATTAATGTAGATGATGTGTTACACTAAACTGATACTTAACATGTAATTACTCTTGTGTTAATTATTGTTATTTGGAAGAAATTTGTAATTTTGCTTGTGGATGACGATTATTTCGTAGAATCCAAAGTTTTCTGAACGTGAAATTCTGTTGGATGAATCTGTTAAAATTTCGAGGTATGCAACTATGTTAAGGATGAAATTTCTGAAAAAGGCTTTAAAATAGTGATATTTTATCCAAATAAACATTAAGCCTGTAAAAAATATATTAAATTCATGTAAAATATATTCTTAAAAAGTATCTAGAAATCAAAATGTACCATTTAAATGCCAAATTTTGTGAATATTGTAAAAATGTTTTTTTTTGGGGGGGGAGGGTGCTAAAGTGTGCCACAAATTTCAAAATAGTTTCATTCAGAAGTTTATCTAATTATCTGTAAAAAGTCTTGCAGATAATTTATGAACGTTATTACCAAACTGCTGAATTATTATAAAAAATATTTTGTATTTTAACCAATCTTTAATTACTAGAGTTCGACTTATAAAAACATTGAAATTTTCGGAATTTTTCTCATCGTGAAACATTAAAACCACTACAAGATGTTCTTAAATTACATTTAGGTGATAACTTATTCTCTAATTAGAAACTATATAACACGTTGAGAAATTACTATACCAAATTTGAACAAAAAATATGTATTAGATTTTGATTTAAGTCTATTTTAGAAAGAAAAGTTTATCAAAAATTAGATATGGAGACTAACATTTAAGAATATAAAATAGCATTAAAATGCATGCTTCACAAATATAAAAATTAATTTAACCTTTCAAAAAATTAAATTAAAAATAAAATTAAAGCGGTTTTATGGAAAAGAAAGTTTAAAAATTAAAACAGTCCACTAAAATAAGATTATATATATATATATCTCAGAAAATAGACCTTTCAACATAATATTCAATATAGCATCTTCTTTTCATTCTCTTTAAGCTTAATCTGATGAAAAAATTGAGAGCTCTCCTTTCAAAATTAAAAAAGTCAAGTAGAACAATATTATATATATATTAGTATTATACTAGTAGAATATATATCATTTGGATATTGCTACTACAAAAAATATTTTCACAAATAGCAAAATCAATCGGCAAATTAATTTTTTCTATTTTGTTAGTGGAAATAAAAGTGAGTGCATTAAAAATTGGCCAAGATAGAAATATTATAAACGACAATCTGCTGAAACATTTCTAAAACATATTATCTTAGAACAAAACTTTTTTTTTCGGAAACAAACAAATGAAAATTGATTTAATAAATGTTGAATTACATATGCTACGATTAATCAATTTTTTAATAACTACTGTTATTAATAATAATTTCCTAATTTTTCTTGATATATGCTGAAATTATAGGCGAGTTTATCAGTAAAGATACAAATGTTTAATCCAATTTGAAAACACTCATAGAACAGTTAATTTTGCGCATAAAGCAGAGGATGCATTGTATTTGACTTTCGAAAATGGAAATATAAGTCAAATTACGTATTTGAATATACTCAAAAAGTCATAATAAATGAAAAACAGGAGACCAATTATTTAAATTTTAGCATTAAATAAGCGGTCTTATTAATTTAAATTTAACATAAATTTAAAATTTTTTTAATTTAGCGTAAATTATTTTTAATTTGATTAAATCCTCTCTTCAAACACATTGTATAGCAAAAGTATTTATTTATGGCATTGGGAAACTTCATCAGCTTCTATAGTAAATCGTTACAAATTAGATCATATAAATGAAAAATTATAAAAAAACGATAAAAAAATTATGGATGTAAATATTCAAATGACACCAAATTACAAAACAGCACTTACGTCTCAAAATTCTAAAAAGTTATTCAAGAAAGAAAAATGAAATTTTAAATAGAAAATAAAATTATTTTTTTATTAATATTATGACTAATTACGAACTTTTTGCATTTGTTTAAACGTATTAATTTCTTTAACATGCTAATATTTATAGGCTGGATTGTATAATTTTTCCATATATGAGCCTATGTGTCCAGGTTTTAAAATTGGTAAATATAAGCAAGTAAGCGCTGCCAATAACTTTAGAAAGATTACCAAGAACTTTAACATACATTTTGATTATGGCTGGTTATCGAAATTCAGATCAAATACTAATGTATATTCCTGTCGCATCCTCTCGCCATATATTTCTGCCACTCAGCTACAACGTTTCACAAATATATATTATCTCTCTTGTTGATGAGTGTCCGATGATTAATTGAACGTTAATGATCCATAAGCAAATACTGCCATCGAGTGCTAAAGTTCTAATACCTAAAGGCTGGTATATATCAATAAATTACATGACGAGACATGTATGGTTAAAAAACAGGAAAAAAAACACTCTATAAGGTAGATTTCTGGATGAAGTAATATCAAACTTATCATTATCGGATTATACGAACTTCACTAAGGAAAGATTTTCAAATTTTTTATTTGAAAATTAATTTAAATGTCGACATTTTTCCTAAACAGAAAGGAACAAATTATTTAGCAGGCAAAGTAATAAAATTGGATGATGCTATATCAACCTGATATTTTGTATCAGTACACAAACCTGATACACATCAAAAGTCTCAGATACGATATCTGTCTTAGGTCTCTTCATATTATTAAGCAATCTCCTTTTTCATTTTCAGTGAGATGATACTGCATCAACTACATGCAATATATCAAAATCTGATGCAAAATATCGATCTAAATCAAAGTATAGCTTCAGGTGAACATGATTCAGGTATCATCTAAGATAAACTTGTATATACATTCGCATTCGATTTTATAACCCCTTTTTACAGGGGCAGGAAGTAACTAAGCCATACTCTTAGTCCTAGTTCGCTGTACTGGAAAAACAAGAGACGCTAACTCGACTTAAATTGCTGACAGTTATCTGTCACCGGTCTTGTTAGGTGTCATAAATCACACCACAGCAACTTATAAACATTAAGTCTTACTATTACCTATAATAAAATAATTGTAATGTTTTGCTAATTGTTAACTTTTTTTAACATCCTTTACATTTTTATTATATCTACTAGCCGCCTTTGGCGACCAGCTGGTTCGCCATGTGTAAAGCGTTCTAAAATTTTCAATTAAATCACATATTCATTAGCCTTGAAGTAATTCCGGGCATTGATTGACCTGAAATTAATATTTTCTTTAAGATGATGGACGGAAAGTTTTAAACGTACACCTTTTCCTAATAATATTCTTTAATTTTATAAATCAGTCAGTTTTAATCATCGGTTATGCTTCCAAAATATTAAAAAACAAATTTCGATGATGTTGCCAAAATATTAAATATGTTTTTTTAAAGAAAGTGAGAAAGGGAAAAAAAGTATTAAATTTATGATACAGATATTGCAAACGATTACATAAATATGCCATTAAGTCCGGATTTCAATGCATATCCTGTCTAAATTCAATCAGGTTTACCGTAAACAAAGAAGATTTATTGAGTTAATGATATAGATATTGCAAACGATTGTAGAAACCTTTGCTTTGCATTTATTTTTTAAAGAAAATATCACATTTTATATTTCTTTTATTTTATCCAGTCACGTGCTGAAAGTTGTATTGCGATGATAATTTTTTTTATTTGAACTTCCGGCATTCTTTTATTTTATCTAGTCACGTGCTAAAAAAACATGGTTAAAATATTTCTTTAAAAATTCGTTAAAAATAGAAGCTTAAGTTATACACATTAAAACACTGATACCATTAGAATGCTAATTTTTTAATCTTTAAATTGATGTAAAAATCATGTTTATGCGATCATATTTTCGGAAGTTATAGCGGAAAAACGTCGAAATTTCGCTTAAATTTCAATTAATTCAAATTCTAATTAAAAATTCGAAAAAAGGGCTCCGAGGTGCACATTCCGGACCTCCAAGGTATACATGTACCAAATTTGGTAGCTGTAGGTCCAACGGTCTGGCCTGTAGAGCGCCAACACACACACACACACACACACACACACACACACACACACACACACATTGAGCTTTATTATAAGTATAGATGAAAAAGCTTATGAAGAATTTAAATTGTTTTTAATTTTAATTGCAAGGAATTACATATGATTCTAATTAAATTCATTAATTACGTTATATTATAATGAAATAAGAATCAAAATACTATTTTTCTTTCCAAATTCATTTCTTATTTTTTCTCTATTTTCGCTTCTTTTTTTAATAAGGAATATTTTTCTTTTGCGATTAAATTATGTACTAATAATTAAATACCTACAGGATTGCTGGGTGTGATAATAGTATAGTATGGTATATCAGCTAAGTGTTGAATTGATTCAGATAGTATCTTAATCCCTTGGTAAATAGAAAAGAAACTACAATTACCATACTTTATTCTTTTAACTATTCTTCATTATTGAAAATTAATTCATAAATTAAATGTACTTAACGTGTTTGATATGCATCACGTGGCCACGAATTATTCCAAAAAATAAACGGGAGAAATAAGAAGTGGAATTTTTTTTCCTGCATATGGCAACATCTTTTAAAGCATAATTATTGGATATTAAATAAATAAAATGAAAAAGACATTTTGTTATCATTTGCTCGCTACCTCGATGACCGCCTTGTTAGCATTTGTTATCGAAAAACTGACCTTGTGGATGCGACACCGGTTATTAGGGGCCGGTGCAAAGTTTTTATGCAAATGCACGCGATAAACTGCCTTTAACGTAAAAGCAGTTATCTGATCTTTTTATTTCTGAATTATTCGTGGCGACAGTTGGTAACCACTTCTGTGATATGGTGAAAGCTGATTATTGTATCATTGCGTGAAATAACCACAAATATGATTTTAATCTATTTAAAATAATTCATATATTTTCAGCAAAAATATATTAAATCACATATTTAAATTTTTGAAGGTTTTTTTTCCTTACAGATTTTTTGTTTTTGATAAAAACTTAGTTTTAAAAAAATCGTTTATCGTTACTAAATATTCAAAGTGCATAGCTCACATGAAGAAATTTATAATTTTTCCAATTTACGATGTCTTTACTAAATCTAGATTTTTTTTCAAAGTTCTGCATGTAAAACTTCTAAAAACAGAACAAACCACCTTAAAAAATTTGCAGAATTTTAAACACGTTCTAGTAAATCAAATACTGAAAGCACAAAAATGGCAAATATTGTTTTCGCGTATTAACAGTCGGAGTCAATTTAACATTTTTATTGGATCTGTCATGAATAAGCATACTACAAACTTGTTCCCAAGGGACTGAATCAAAACTTTGATCCAAAACTATACTTTTAGCCACAAAATATCTTATCAAATTTGTTCTTTTTAAGTCATTGCCTTTTTGAGTTATCGCGTTGACATGTTTCTGAAAGTACAGACCGACTGATGGTCAAACCCTTTTTAGATCAAAATTTAATAATTTTCACACTATAGATGTCAAATTTATGTACTGAATTTTATTTATTTGGCATTCGTTTTGTATGTATCGTATTAATTTATATCGGACAGCCGGACAGAAAACTTTTTCTGAATGGATTTAGATCAGAATTTAATAGAAATGTAAAATTTGTTTTCAAGACCCTATACCAAATTTCATCCCTTTATCTCAAAGCATTTTCGAATTATCTTTGTCTTCGAAGAATGTAGGACTTCTTGCAAAACTGTGCTTTTCGAACTGAGGGAGATCTAAATGCTAAGCTTCGTCAAAATCTCGAATTCTATTACTATACTCTCTTTATTCTAAGAATATGAGAAAATAAAAATGATGTAGACTATATAATAAAATTAATGTGAAATGTTTTGAATATAATAACTTCAAGAATTTGTTTAATTTTTGAGTGATATTTTTGGCAAGATAATAGAGAAAAACGGATTAACTAGATGACATTTTTTTTTTTACTGTTCTGAACTTTGTATGGCTTGTAAACTGTACAGAATTTCCAGGATTGATTGTTCATTTATTTTTCATTACTAATGGTGATTAATAATAACATTAGAGATTTATTGATTATAAAACTCGATTATTTTTGATTCTAGTAAGGGGAGATAAAGAATCTTGCTATATAAAATTGATATTATTCACAAAAATTATAGAATTATTAAATGACAGCCTTAATTGTTATCTTTTTAAAAACATATTAATTTAAAGGACGAATTTGTGAGGATTTTATTCCAACAAAGTGCTTCTCTTATTAGTCGAGTGGCATAGTATGAAAACAGAACCAAAAAAAAAAAAAAAAAAAGGAAATGAAAGGCTCAATTCCAAGATCAAAGAATGTGATTTGGTAGGCGCAGATTCAAAATGTTTTTTATCATCCTTGAGCATAAAATTAAAGTTGAGACTTTTTAGACTTTGGCAGACCACTCCTGTGTTTTATCTAAGCTATCCCGCATATTAGATAATAAATGTAATTATGTATTATCAATCGCATGCCATTGGTGAACAATAATGGCGAAAGAGCCTATTAATGCACGATATTTTGCAATAAAATGTTAGGATGCATTTATTACATAACCATTAGAATGTCAAATATGTATTCGTGACGTTTTTTCAAGATAGAATAGAACCAAAATTTGATACAGAACTACAACTGTTGTTACAAAATCGCTCACCAAATTTCATACATTTATATCATGGCATTTCTGTGTTACTGCAATGAGTTACTCAGTACAGGTTAATAGAAAGCCAATGCTTCATCAGATATAACTCCAAATTTGATACATATCTACATTATAGATGTTAAATCTATGAAACGAATTTTATTTATTTAGCTCTCTTCGATTTGTAGTTGTATTAAAATTATATTCGAACAGATTTTTTTCATATTGGATTTCCCTCAAAATTTGATATAAATCTACGCATTATTACAAAGCTCATATATACAATTTTTTTCTTTTTAACTCAAATACTTTTGAGTTATTGTATTTATAGATAGGGAAACAGATAGACAAACATGTTTCTAAAAATAATCCTTTCGGATTCAGGGAGTGAAGAGTGTAGAATCGTCAAAATTTCCTGTTCGAATTTTTTTTTACAATTATACTAATTTGTATATTTCGTATATGAGATAGTAAAGATGGAGATTGCTCCCGTTATTTAAATGTTTTCCGACATTTATCATCAGAATTTTTTTTTTTTTAAAAAGCGTGTTTGGCAGTCTAGACATGATAATTAATAATGATGGCAATGTTTGAGAGGCAAATCATATCGTTAAAAAAATGTGTGGGTTATTTTCAAAGGACTTTGAGAATAAAATGACGAAGAAAAAAAATTAGGAATTTATTGTACTAGGTAGTAATAAAAGCTTAAAAATACAATTTTTGCACTCATATATGTGGATACTAGGGTTTGAAGGTTTTCCAAACCCCATTTTTAAAAGTAAATATGTCATATACGAAAAAGATTTTTAAATTTGAAAACCGGTTTTCCAGAGAGCCTGGATATTCCTTTTCTTAAAATGTTTTTACAAATTTTATCGGTTGAGATCGATTTGTCTTGCAGCTGAAAGCTTATGTTGACGAGATTCCAATTTATTGAAATGTGAAGATATATTTGAATTTCTGTCAAATAAACTACAAAATTTAAACACTGAAATAAGTTTGAAACTATTATTATGCTTTAGAAGAATGAATTCAAGAAAAGACGACAAGTAGAATTAGCAACTATTTTTGCTATGTTTGCAAAAGCCACAAAACATTTAAATTCAACGAAGAAATCAAGTGTACTTTCTTCAGCTTCAAAAACCGAAACTATTTAGTTATCTGGAAAATATTGTCTACATAATTTCCAAATTTTTTACCAATTCTGATCTAAGAGCAAATCTACTTATCAAAGTAACGCTTTTTTAAAAAGAAACCATGGAAAAAATCAATTCATAAGTTTCTTGAAGATCATGAAGAAGAATTTACAAATCCAAAAACACTAAAGACTGAATTTTCCCTATTTGAGACAACGAATAAAAGAACAAAATCTGTTAGATTTTTTTGTTATTTGATCCTATGAAAACTATAAAACCAAGCTCAGTAGCTATTAAATGAGTATTTTCCCCAATTTCAGTCAATGATGTGTCCAAAATAAGAACAAGACGTATCCACTGCACAAAAGATACTTTGTTTTTTTAAATCCTATTTTCTAAGGAGAAAATAAAATTAGTGAAAATGATACAAATATTATTTGAAATTTTTACACACACACTTTGATATTAATTTTTATTTTATTTTATGTAAATAAAATATTTTCCACTATTTTTTTTTGACAAAATTCGAAAATCGACTTTTTTTGGAAATATTGAATTCGAAAAACGGGTTTTTCAAAAAGTTGGCTTTTGTATAAACCCTAGTAGTTACTATCTGAAAATCTCCGAAGTAAAAACCGGAAATAGATATTTCATTAAGATGAAAAATATTCGAAAAAAATTATTATTGTGTATTTATTTACTAAAGACTTTGCAGTAATCTATAATCAAGCTTAGAAATATAAAAGGAGAATTTCCGTTTAAAGGGAGAAAAACTAACTATGATATTATTATAATTATAATTCGATTATAATTTTAATTATCATAATTTTTCTTTTTAGATATTCGTCTATTTTTATTATTATTTAAAATTTTGGAACAAATATTTTATAAAATCTATGCATGAAAACATTTTAAAAAATGTTTCAAATTCGTATTTGTTTTTAGAATAGTAATAGTATACTCAAAACAATGGGTGGTACTTTTTAAAATTTGGAATAATACATACAATAGAATTAGTAAAAATTATATAAATTATAAACAGAAAAAAAATTGCAGATCTGTACGATTTTTTTTGCCAAAATAATTTATCATTTGTACACGGTTAGTAAAAAATAACAGGTTCAAGTCGCATAAAAATTAAACTAGCCTTTTTTGGGGCCAAACGTTTACTCAAATTCATAAACATTTCTATGAAATTATGTAGGTTGGCATAAGCCTAGACAAAGTTTCCAATAAGACAAAAACTTAGATGCTTCAGTTTTTTTTTATCTCTCTCTCGCACACAAAATATGGAGTGCTTTGATTTGATACTAATTATTAAAATTACTTTTATTTGATAAGCTAAATGATGCCCTTTTCTTAAGACTATCTCAATCATAAGAATATTTTAAAATACGACTAGAAAAAAATTGCCTTTTAAAGACTTAAAAGATTATAAAAATTGTTGTTCCTCATTGTAAACTAAATTAAATTTTAGCAAAGTTGTCAGTGAAGTTTTATGTTGAGGTGGCATAAAGTTGAAAGCCGTTTCCTTAAAATAACTTTTATTAATTATAAAGTATAAAGTCAATGTTCTCAGTGCTGGTGCAATCAAAATAATGCGTTAAATATTAAAACTAAATTCCAAATTAACATTACCAGACCTTGGTCAACATTCAGCCATTCGGACCATTCAGCCTCTCTGTCATTTAAACGAATTGAAAGAAACGATCTTAAAATGATGAGCAGCAAACCAGTTATACACAATTAACTTCACTTTCGCTTCGACCGAAGAGCTTAAACCACTTCCCATATTCCCTCAAAAAAATACTTCCACGAGGCGAGTTTAAATAACAGCCAAATTTGCATTGCAGTTGCTGCCAACCACAAATCACGAAACTTGCAAAAATGTTGGGTTTGAATCTATTTACTTGAGACCATCACGCGGAATTGGAAAAAAACCACACGAACACCATAAAAATTAGGATCCGAAATAAATTTCTGTATGGATCTTTTCCAAATGTCCAACAAAAATGCAATAAATGGTTACATTTTTTACTCACTACATTTTTTTGGAATAATAGATTTAAACTGGATACAGTTACTCTAATTTCTTTTTCCACTTCACTTTTTTTTAAAGAAATTTATAAGAAAAAAATATTTTCAAAAACGGAAAATGTGAAATGGAATCAAGATTCTGTGAGCTTCGATACATTTGAAAATTACATCTTTAAAGGAGAAATTCTTGAGTGTGTGTATATATCTATATAAATAAAAATGAATGTTTGTCTGTATGTCCTTAAGCCTTCCTAAACCGCTCAACAGATTGTGATGAAACTTGATCAGATTATTGATTACACCTACACCTTTATGGTTATAGAAAAAGAACAATTATCTAAAATTAAAAAAAAAAGTTTCGAATATGAACCGCATCTATTTATTAAGGATTAATCTCCAAATAACTCACCAAGGAGACAATAGATTCTGTGGAAATGCTAAATCCAAGCTAAAGGTTAATACTTCGTTGCTACATGACGCTAATATCATGCTAGGCATTCTCAGAGGTAACAACTTTATTACAGATTAATCGAGAAAGTTTTGGGGAAACCAACCCTGGATGTTTTCAATTTTAATTAAATTTAAGCGTTTTTTGCATTAATTACCAAAAATATTGTAGTACAAATAATATCGCACCATCTTAATTTTCAAAAATTATCTTTTCAGCTATATTAACGATTTTATGGTATAAATATACTTTATATGTTGAATCAATTTTAAAAAAAGAATATTTTAATCACATTTTTAAAATTAAATTTAAGATTTCTAAACGAATATTAAACGACTTATGAAATACAATAAATAATTCCTTTCATTACCATTCTGAAAGAACACCAAACTTTACAATTCTAAAAGAATACATACACTGAAGTGACAAAAGTCATGAGATAGCAATATGCAAATATACAGATGGCAGTAGTATCGCAGCGAAAAAGTATAAGTCATGAAGTCCACAAGTCGTTGGAAGTCCTCTGCAGGAATATTGAGCCATGCTGTCTGTCCATAATTGTGAAAGTGTGGATGGTGCAGGAGTTTGGGCACGAACGGACCTTTCGATGATGTCCCATAAATGCTCGATGGGATTCATATCGGGCGATCTAGGTGGCCAGATCATGCGCTGGAATTGTCCGGAATGTTCTTCAAACCAATCGCGAACAGTTCTGGCCCGGTGATATGGCGCATTGTCATCCATAAAAATCCCATCGTTGTGTGGGTACGTGAAGTCCATGAATGGCTGCAAGTGATCTGCAAGCAGCTGAACATAACCATTTCCAGTCAATGATCGGTTCAGTTGCACCAGAGGACCGAGTCCACGCCATGTAAAAACAGCCCACACCATTATGCAGCCACCACCAGCTTGAACAGTGCCTTGCTGACAGTTTGGGTCCATGGCTTCGTGGGGTCTGCGCCACACTCGAACTCTACCATCAGCTCGTAACAACTGAAATCCTTACTCATCTGACCACGCCACGGTTTTCCACTGGTCTAGGGACCAGTCGATATGCTCACGAGCCCAGGAGAGTCGCTGCAGGCGATGTCGTGCTGTCAGTAAAGGCACTCGAGTCGGTCTTCTGCTGTCATAGCCCAAGGAAGACAAATTTCGCCGCACAGTCCTATCGGACACGTCTCTCGTACGTCCCACATTGATTCCTGCAGTTATTTGACGAAGTGTTGCGTGTCTATTAACATTGACCATTCTACACAGACGTCGGTGGTCTCGGTCGTTAAGTGCAGGTGGTCGCCCACTGCGCTGTCCATGATGGGATGTGATGCCTGAAATGTCATACTCTCGGCACACTCTTGAGACTGTGGATCTCGGAATGTTGAATTCACTAACGATATCCGCAATGGAATGACCCATGCGTCTAGCTCCAACTAACATTCCACGTTCAAAGTCTGTTAATTCTCGCCGTGCCGCTATAAATCACGAAAAACCTGTTCACATGAATAACTTGAACACAAATGAAAGCTCTGGAAAACGAACTGCGCATTTATACATTTTCGCTGCGATACTACTGCCATCTATATATTTGCATATTGCTATCCCATGACTTTTGTCACTTCAGTGTATATATATATATATATATATATATATATATATATATATATATATATATATATATATATATATAACAAAATAAGACAACCGAATCAAAATAATCAATAGAAAAAAATAGTCTATAGAAAAGGAATCCGGCCTGAAAACTTCGTCAGGAGCCACTTTCAAGCAAGGATTCCTAATAAGGGATTTTTTCTGTGAGGCATCGATGGACAATGGTCAAAAGTATTGACACCTCGTGGCCCGAAAATGAAGGCAAAAGAGACATACCAATTTTAACAGCAAAAGACAAAAACAAAGCAAAACATTAAAAACATCAACAAATGAAACAAATATATATATAAAAATTAAAACTACATAAGAAAAATCACAATTAATGACAAAATTAAGAAAACAATAAGTTCACAGACCTGGCCGCGGACCAGCCGTTCTTCCTTTCCAATAATAATATTACAGTGAAACTAAACATAAATGGGATTTATTAGCGCCATCTGTTTCACTAATATTTCATTATTTCTTTTTTATTAAAATATTGATATTACAGTAGTTTTTGGGAAAATCATTATTGTTTAAATTTTTAATAAAACTATTTGTTGCTTTTATAAAAGAAATTTTATTATTACAAATTGTTTTAATTTTATTGAATTGTGAGAAAATTAATTTTTTGAAAATTTTCGAGTTAAGATTAGAGTGATAATTACAGAGTTTAATTATATTAAATTTGAATTCGTCTCTTTTATCATAAATACCGACTATTGTTTTTTCATTAGCAATTTCGATCCTTAAATCCAGATAAGTAGCTTCAAGATTATCATTATTTGTTTCTTTTAAAGTTAATTCTTTAGGATAGCAGTTAGTAACAATATTGGTATTATCTAAGTTAATAAAAATTAAATCATCAATAAATCTCCATCCGTTTATTAAGTAATTATTAATTATTTTTTTCTCGTAATAATGTAGGAAAATGTTGGCTAAAGCACTTGAAAAAGCTGTACCCATTGGAATACCCTTAACTTGTTTATAAAAATCAATACCATTGAATACATAATTTTCGGTAATATTAAAATTGCATAAAACTAGCCAGTATGTTTATTAATTACATTTTCATTTAAATATTCATCATATATATGAGTACAGACATTTATTAATTTCTCATGGGGCAGGTTGGTATATAAATTTTCAAAGTCAAAAGTATTAATTTTATAAATTTTGTTATCTTTTAAGTTAAAGTCTTTTTGTTATCTTTGATTGTTTTAATAATTTTATGATTGTATATATATATATATATATATATATATATATATATATATATATATATATATATATATATATATTGTCACCTAGGAACGTATCCCATATAAACTACTATTCCGTATTCACGGTTTTTGTATTCCCGGCATATTTATGGAACATATACACCGTGAATAAAGAGCTTTTACTGTATATCTGACACGGTTCAAGGAATTTGAATAAATTTTGTTTTGTAACTTACCTAAACTAGTATCTTTTCTGAAAAATGACGATTTCACATACACGCACAAGTGCAATCATGATTTTTTTCATTTAAATGACCAATTTATATGGAGGTAAGATTGAAAAATATACTTATGTAATCAATATGCAATTCGAATCTAAATATTTTATTAGAAAAAAACATGATTTTCCACAAAAAACATCCTGCAGAGCGAAGTTTGTTCTTCAGAATATTAATATGTAGTGAGAAATTTCTCTAGTATCTATCCTGTGAAATTAATAATTCTGTACAGAATATCAAGGCTAATATTTTGTAACTACTATTCAATGAAATGTCACTCAATAAAAATTAACAATAATCGTTTAATTCCATAGAAAGTTTTTATATAATTCGATGAAATTCATAAAAATATTCTTTTTTGATACAATTATCGTCGATTTGAGGTGACACTGTCTGTTCATGTTTTGAGTTGTAAGTGTTGAAAGGAACTTGCTGCAGACTAAAGTTGTTTCTCTATGCATCTTTTCTAATTTTAAAACCCATATATTACTACCGAGCACGTTTTTAAATGTGAAACTCTTGATAAGTGCAAAGTTTGACGTCTTTATATCTCTTTTTACATAGGAAATAGTAAGGATTTATATGCATGGGGCGTCACTTTTAAAAATAGGAATTGCTTTAAATTTTTCTAAAATACCTGAAAGAAAAAAAATTCGAGGGTCTATTAATTTTAAATGACATGCCTATAAAATAAAAAGGAGATGGCGATGAATTATAAGTTTCATTTTTTAAAAAAGGAAATCTATTTAAATTTCGAGTTTTTAGTAAAAAACGGCGGTATGATAATGTTTTATATTTCATTCGTGTGGTCAGAATATATTAGTTATTATATCAGAGTTCACCACATTCTTAGAAGGAATTTACAGTTGGCATTCCAACATAATAAAGTAAAGATGAATTTTTTTTAAAAATTAATGTCTAAAGAAAGTTTTGTGGACGATAGCAGGCACGAAAATGGACGACAGCAGGCACGTGAAATATGTGATAATGCAAAATATTGATTTGAATTTCATTACAATAATTACAAACATTGTTATAAATTGACTCTACAATTGATGTCGAATAATTCAATAAAAACCAAAACAAAAATGCACAAAAATAAATTACCTTTATTGAAAACACAATAATAATTTAATGCCATACATTATAATTTCTTTAATCGTATTTAAAAACCGTTTTAAAAAATTAAAACAGGGGTGAAAAAGGATTTTTTTATGTGCAATAAATTGCGGTCTTCAAATACCTTTTTCACAAATTCTAGATTAAATAAAAATATTGTGAAAAAGTTGAAAATCCTTTTCTTAATGAGCACCTAATATCTTAGCATCGAATTTGGAAAGTCAAGATCTTGCCGAATTGTAGATTTGGGGTTAATAATTTTCACATTCCGCAATTTATATTATTACAAAACACATTATTCTAAAAATAATACAGAGATGTAAATAATATTAATAATAATAATATAAAAAATAATATGAAGACATAATGTTTTTCACTCTTCATATACATATCAAAGAAAAGAAGTTTAACAAGTTTGGTTCCTATATTCAAACTACTAAAAGTGGTTTCCCAGGAGTTTTCTCGTCTATACTGAAATAGATTTCTAGTGTCAAAGAATGCCTTAAATGAAATTAGCATGTAATTAATATGAAATATTAATTTTTGGTGTAAATTTAGTTTTTTCGCTGAATATGCTGTATATTTCTTGGTGAGTTATTAGACAATTAATCTTTGGCATGCTTAATAATATCCGAAAATCGAATATAAGCTTTGGCACTTTTTTCTCAATCGATTCATACAATCGATTCTGCATTTGTAGTCTAAAAACAGGTTTGAAACAGTTACTTGACTATCAGATTACGCATACGTCGATATTTGAAGAAACATAGTTTTTCTGTCTCAAAATTGTTCGAACTCCAAAATTATTTCCGATGGCAGATTTTTTTAATGTGAAAATTTGATTTCGGATTTTAGAAACCTGGTTTAGAACGATCACGTGACTATCGTATTGCGCAATCGTCAATTTTCAAAAAAAGTGATTTTTCCCCCCATCTCAAAAACGTTCGCTCTCCAAAACCTTTTTTGACAGCTAAGAACTAAATAAATAAGGTTTATTCGTCTGATATATAGATAAAAAAAACATAGCGATAAAAATATTTAACTATGAAACATTTTTAAAAATAAATTTACAATAATATACTCAGTTACAGTCGAATTATTTTAATTTTATATACAGATTGGTTATAATCAAACATCTCCTATAAACAACTTCTTACGATGCAAACGGTTGAACGGATTGCTATGAAATTTGATACATAGACTAGATGAGATGAGCTTAAGGAATTCAAAAAAAGTTCCAAAATGTCTGCCAGAGGGAGCTTTACTGTAAAGTTATCACAATAAAAGATCAAAGCGGAATACAGAAACCATATTAACTAGCCATAACAAGAATTATGAGTTATCAAATGTAAAACCTGGAAAAGCTGTCAGTTCTAGAAAAAAATGTCGAGATTTGCATACTTGCGAGGAAGCATTAGGTAAAACACGTTAGGGTAAGAAACGTTTGCAATTGTTGTAATGTTTTATGCCGATGTTTCCGGCTGTGATGATGACGGCATCTTGTTGCGACGTTGAATGACTCAAAGAATTTTATAACGCTTCATGTGCGAAAAGTTTCAACTGGTCGCTCTGCTGTTGAACACGCCGTCTATTGACTTGGAATTTTGCGGGTAAATGATTTAGTTTAGTTTAGTTATTTTAACGTCCCGTTGTAAAGCAACTCTAGGGCTATTTTGGGACAAACCTCGTCATTTTGAACCGTGGTCAGATGACGAGGATGACACCTGAGCTGGCACCCCCCTCTCCACACCACACCAGCGGGAGGACGTTTGGACTGAGGGATTTAACGTCTAAGAGACGACCTTACACGACGGTTCTTCGGTGAAACCGAGTCTCGAACCTGAAAGAGGACATTTTTGAACTATTTTTTTTTCCTCCACAAAATTCCGTGAACTTGTGTATAGTGTATGTACTAAATTTCTTTACAATCCTTTAGCTCGTTTGAGTTGTAGGATGCTATTTACAGGGGAAGTTTTATTATAAGCGCACTGCACATGGTAAATATTACAAAACCTTTTTTAAAAATAATACCGCAGGTTTCAAATATTTGTTATATACTTTACATTATCCGGGAACTTCAAATTATGCCGTAAAAGAAAGCCACACCAGCCTCTAAAGTTAAAAAATATAATATTTTTTTCATTTTTTAACTAAATAAACAAACCATATTTTTAAAATAATTCAAAATTTACTCAGTGAGTTGAGTCTCAGTCGAAAAAGAGCGTCATTTGATTGTTTAAATCATTGAATATTTTTCTTTGTAAACTTTTATTTAGGTCAATTTATAACAGTTTTCAAAATATGTAATCTTGCATGTATGTATGCTCTGATTAGTTAGAATTGAAAAAAATTGCTCTATTTTTATGTTCTTGAAACCAACTTGCTATTTTCATAATTTTAGAGCTGAATTATCAATTAATATATTAAAATTTTGATTTTGTACTCATGCTGTCATCTGGTAGAAAATTTAGGAAGGAATTATCAATAATCCATGTTTTTTTTAAGATAAATTGTAAATTTAAATAAATAAATATATTTATAAAGAACAACACTTAAAAAAAAGTTACAACACTTAAAAGTGCGTTTTTAAAAGAATTGCTCCCCAACATCTTTGAAATAACTTGATTAATTTGAATACGAATTTTCCATATTTGACCTTGTAATTCGACAAAGAGTAGCAATTAATTAAAAAATATTATCTTGATTACTTTTAGTTAAATTTGTTATTTACATGAATTGATGTAATTATAAATGCGTCAAATAATTTAGAGTTTAAATAAAATAATAAATCACTGTATCAAAACAATAAATTAGTACAATGAGAAAAAAATGACAAGTTTATATTTCTATTTATATTGAGGTCTAGAGCTGTTTTTATTGAAAATATATTTTTTTTAAATCTGAAAAAAAAGTATTGAATTTAAAATAAATGTGAATAAGGAGATATAAATTTGAAAGACATACTGAAATGTGCGAGACACTTATCATACAACTGTATGATAAGTGTCTCGCATTTAATGTATGGAAAAGAAGAAAAAATGTCTACTGTATGGAAAAGAAGAAAAAAAAAATGCTCCATCGCAGGCTCAATCATTACATTCCCATACTACAAACACAGAAAGTGAAAACTCACCCCACACACTTCACTCATCTCTTAAAAAAAACTGCTTTCATTTTTTCTTCACCTCTGCTCTTCAAATCCAGTCCCCCCTCCCCTCGCTCCGTCTCACTTTTTTACTCGGGGAGGGGAAGGAGGGTCTCCTCCAGGGTCCATAACGAACCTCCTTTTGTTTTTTGCAGCCAGCGAGTCAGGAAGAGCAAAAGGCACCAGGTGCAAAGAGCAGAAGACGTTCACCTCGGAGCGGTGTACCCTTTATCCATGCAGATGTTCAGTCGGGTGTCACGAATCAGGAATTTATAACCTCAGCACACTTCCTGCACAAAATCAAGGGGCTGCACTTAGGTGCGAAATGGAGATCACATTTAACCTCTATCTGTTGCATCATGGACACGAAATTGTAACACGAGAAAAAATGATATACTGAATCAATACAGATAAAAAGGATAAAAGCCGATTAAAAAATTAAGCTAAAAAATATTTTACAGTGGGTAATATCGCAGGAATATATATGGTTACATAACTATGTTTTCATCAGTTTCGGAAATTGAGATTCAAGTTTTCGAGGTTATCCGTAATTTTATGTTTTATAATACATATTGAAATTTACATTTTCCCCCTTTTCATCTTATTAATATGCAAGTTTTGTCCTCTGTTACCTTTAAATTCTTTATTTATTAATCAAAATACTCAATACCAATATCAATTTATTTTAATTTTCATCGTTTATTTATAATACACTTATATAACCAGCTTTGATCGGAATAAATATAATTTTATGTAGTTTTGTTTCCATTGAATATGTTGAATATTAACAGTAGCATTTAACGGAGTAACAAAGCTCGTAGTAAGAAACGCAGTTTTCCAAAATATGAAAATACTTTTATATAAAATATTATACTAATTTCTCTACTCATCTGAACTTAATTTAAAATGATATCAAAAGCCTCAAATTTTCAAATCCAGTAAATTTTCCAAAAAAACTGCATGATTTTTCAAATGATGTTTACCGTTTTTTGACATAAATTATTAATAATTTTCAAATAATACAAAATCTATAAAAACATTGGAAGGACGACTCTCAGAAAAAATACTATTTTAAAATATCAATTTCTTTCTAATAGAATGGCAGCACTTTTTTGCATCAGGAGCTAGGAGACAACTTGAGACGAATGCTGCATGAACAATAGTGATACTTAGTTTATCGTATATGCTTGGTAGGTATGGTAATGTTTTATCAAAACTAGAACTTTTTTTTTCTCTTTAAGAAATAAGGGAAAATATTTCTGAAACTTTATTCACAAATACTATTTGGAAACGTAAATTAATTTTCCTCTTCTATTAAACATTGGAATCTAATAACAAGTCTATTCTTTTGATTTAAAAGAAAGAATTTTCCCTAAATTAAGACTTAACGTTATTTTTAAAATGGCATTTGCATAGAATGTAATTCTAGATTAAGTCCTAGCTTATGTATCTTTTATTAATATTATTCGCTATTGTTCATAATACTGCCGATACTTTTGATGATATAGTATATTAAAAATGCATTTTTTTCTATCTGTTTTTAGATCTGGATAATCTTTGCCGATGTCAAGTATATTTAAGGTTATTAGTTGCATGCACTTATTAGGAATGTGTCTCTCCGACATCTCATATGTCGTTTCGCACCTGGAGTTCTCAGGCTGACATATTAAGATCATATCAATATATTAAGCCAGCAGACATATTAAGATCATATCAAAATAGTAAATAAACTATTTCCATATTCTTTGATTATCATTTAGATACCAGAAGACTGTTTTCGGACAAGAAAATTCAGGACATGACGAATCAGAAAATTCAGGACTTCTTCAATATGAAGTTTTCTGTATCTGTTGAATTTTCTGCTTGTCAATTTTGATTAAAGAAGGTCATGTCTGACATATTAAAATTATAAACGAAGTAATTATTTAGTATCAAAAGCGAATAATATTTGAATCTAATTATAATCGTTTTCCACCAAGTGTTAGAGTATCAATAAGGTTGGTACTCCAGTTCTCTTTGGGTTTACAGGTATACTTGCATTGAATGAAAAATTTTCAAAAGAGCAAGATCTTTTATTATCAAAATTTTTTTATGTGTATGGATTCGAATCTTCCTTTGAATTTTTAGTTATTTCAGTTATAAAATAAAGTGAGTTGAATTTCAATTATCATATTTATTTACAAGGAAAACTGGCATAAGCTTGGTGATCAAGAGTAACAATATGAATTTACCAAAGGCTACTTGCCAAGCTGAGAACTCCGCTTACACTACTAACATACAGACAATTGAATTTTGAGTGCTAACTTATTACGTTTGTCGCCAAAATTGTTTTCTTAAAATAAATGTTGCAAAATCTCTCTTCTAACTATTGTACTTATTTAATTCAATATACTTATTTAATATAAATATTCTAAAAAACAATATACAAATGATTAACCGATTAACTAAAAAATTGTTACAATACATAATGAAAGGTTAATGTTATATATTAAATCCTTAAAATACTTTCAAAATCAATAAAGAAACGCTAACGATTTGAAAATAGAATATAGTCTCTTTGTTTTTGTCACCTTCCAATGGTCGAACAAGAAGATTACAGGACTGAGAGAAAATATTAAAATTCAACCACTTTAAAAATTTTAATGCACTTTCACCGTGGTCCGCATATTAAAATAAACTATTTTTTTTCATGAACGGAATATAAAACTATGAAATATGTTTATGTAAAGATATTTTAACATCTAATTTAAATCCAAATTAATTTCTAAAGTGTTATCTGAATTTAGATTACAGTAAGTTCATTCTAAAATTATTCTCTTATTTCCTGATCCAATTCCATTTCTCTATCTAATTAATTCAAGAGAAGCTTTGTAAAATATGTTTAGCCAGCGAATCACACGCTGCGAGTGATTGATAAAAATTGATGACCTTAGCAAATAGTTTTTTAAATAGATCCTTGTGTTGTCCCTTCTTTGAGTTGACATATACAGAAATTCTTATGAGAATCTTTATAATATATTAGGACTACAAACAATATTTTTCCTATCAAAATATGTCATAAGAGACGAGGGAAAATTAATTTATGTAATTTTTTCGCCATTTCTGCTTTGTCTGCACCGCTTGTAAATATGCCTGTCTCCAGAGGAATAAAACGAACTTTAAAATGAAAGTCTTCAAAGTCTTATATATATATATATATATTCGAACAGGACCTATGAGCATCCGCTTTCTAAGTGTTTTCTTCGGTTTTGCAAATACATAAGCCATCGTGGGGTAAATCCATTCACAGGACCTTTTGTAAAAAAAGAATGAATAGCATGCCACAAAAAAAGAACCTGAAATTTTATGAACTGGGATTAAAAAATATGAGTAAATCAATCAGTTAGTTAGTATTAAATCAGTTATTTGATTGGTACATGCCAGCGAATTGTTTTAATATTACTGTTTTATAAGTGTTATCAATATTATAAAAATACTAACTTGTTGCTTCTAAAACGAATATACAATAGATAGTTTTAATAATTTTTATTTGCATTAAAAAAGATGCGTATAATTGAAATATTTTTTTCAATTCGTGTATGACAAAATTTATTTTCAAGAGCTTTATAACAAATTTTCTACAACGGATTATACTTTTATTTAACATGTTTAATGATTTTGTTAATATAATTTTAAAATCGTTTTTCTCTGTTGACGCTATCATGACACGCTAGAACTGTAAAATTTTGTGCACTCACGCATCTTCGCAATTGCGCAAATGTCTCATTGCGCTATTTTAATATCACTCTTATTGGCATCTATTTAACAATTTAGTATCTACAGAATATTAACAGTTAATAAATAATGAAAGTTTGATTCTATACAGCTGATGCTACCAGACACTGAATTAAACTTTTGAACTCCGAAATGTAATCGATGCACAATTATTCACCTAATGCGAGGACTCGTCTTCTGTTCTAAAAAAATAAATGTATATATGATTGTGTTAAGCTGAATTTCCTTGAAAAATTAATCTGCATTTTCTTACTACTCAACTGGTATTTTCAACAATTGAAATTAAAAGCCAAATAAATACAACATCAAAATGATGCACGTCTTGAATGGTGCCCGAGAGGAGACATCAAAGTGTATTAATTAAAAAAAAGTCCGAGATTTATAACATAAAATTCATAATAATGAACTACTAATTAAAAAAAGATAATGGTTAAAATTCAAAAAAACTTGATTTTGGTATACTAATTAGAGAGGACATCAAAATGTTAAGAATTAAAAAGATGACCTAAGATTCATAATTCCTGATAATGAGCAACTAATTAAATAAAGGAAATGATTAAAATTTAAAAAATTGATTTTTGGTATACTAATTAAAATATGCTTAATTTTTTTATTAAATTGCTAACTGCTTTAGGCGACCAATTTGATCTCATGAAAAATTGTCTTCCTGAGTGTTTAACTATTAGTTAACTGCGCATTTGTTTTTAGATTATAAGAAATATTAATTTAATATGAGATAAAATTCGCCAAGAAGCGAATTATATTATTTTGAATTTCCTTTCGAAATAAAGTAAAGAATCGAAATATTGTTAGATTTTTAATTGTCTAAAATCAGATACCAAAACTGACAAATTAAAAAATTTGAAAAACTCAAATTTATTGGTTGTTTTATATTTTTAAATTTAACCAAAATCTCATTGAAAAAAAGTTAATTGGTTCAACCAAACAACAAATTGTGTAAAGAAAGAAAGTTAATTTTAATTATTCTTAAATAATCTGAAAAAAATCCGAATTGTAATAATTATAAAATTATAATATTATTAAAAATCCATAATTACAAAGTAAGTGTCCTTTATCATAGAATAAAAAAAATATAAATATGTATACTGTTCGAAAAACTGCTTTACTGTGCAAATTATTAAATAAAATCTTGATTGAAAAATTTTCGAAAAAAACCCGGAAGCCATGCCAAAATTTTGTAATAACTGTAAAATAAGAATAAAATATTAAAAAATAAAAAAATGTTAAAATATAATTAAATATGGAAATATATCGTTTGGCATGGCATAATAAAAAATAAAAAGGTTATCTTATATAAGTAGATGTAAATTAGCCTTTCATTTCTACGGTGTTTTATTGCAAATCACAAAAAGTATCTTTAAAAGTATCTATCTTAAAGTTGTTAAAATTAATGAAAAAAATTTGATACATTTGATTTGATAACATTTAAGAGAAATTTTTAGGATTTTTAAAACGGTGCAAAAACCACTATTGTGAGATTACACTTTCAAATGGCATTACGAGAAACATCAAAACAATTTGTTACAATAAATGACATTTGAATTTAACAATTGGCAGTGACCTTTCTGTTATCATGAAGAGGCACGTGCATCAAATATCATAATATCAGCAAAAAAATGTAGATTTATATAAAAGTCATACAAAAAAAAAACCGTTCCGTAACTCTATTTTTGTAAACAAATTCCTTTGAGTGCTCATTTTTCAAGAGTCAAGAGCACATGGTGTTAAAAATAGATACAATGTGTATATCAAGATATGCAGATGTCAAGTACCAAATGTATTATTGCAGAAGGCTCGACTAAAAAGCTACACATTATTGCCAAACGGAGCCACGAAACATGACATTGACTAAGATAAAGCATTCAGAATGGACCCCAGAATGATCGGACGCCGCATTAAAATTCTAAACTCGATTTATAATCTAGAGCTAGTCAAAACTAAAAAGAATAATAAATCCCCGCGGAATCTCGAGCAAAACCTGAATGAAAATATTCTCCAGACCAGTCGGAAGGGAATAAAAAAGAAAATATGTTATCGAGAGTAACGTCCAGGTGAAGGATTACGAAGAATGTAATAAAAGAAACTGCCTTCATTCATCACCTCTATAACCGATCACATTCCAAAAAACTTTTTGAGACCATCGCGCTAATGAGACAAAAATTGATCAATTGCAAATCTTGTTTCTTTCCTTAAATCGATATGCCATCTAGATAGAATTTTGTTGATAGATGCTATCGCGAATCCAAGAGTGATGGTCGTGTACTTCCTATCCGCTAAATTAGACGCGTTTTCACAGATGAATGGAAACATCATTCAAAAATGATGAGTGCAAAAAGTTAGTGACGCATTTAATTATGAATTCTAAGCAATTTCGCGTGAGCTGTTTAATTTGATCTGGTGTAATAAAATTAGAATTGTCAGCTTCAGGGTGAGAAGCATACGGGGCACGTACTGCGATATCATATTAAAATCGCAAATAGATTCCGGATTTCAATTTTTTTTCTTTTTAAGAACTAAGGTAGATTACACTGAAGTCTCTGTCATTTTGGACTGTTGCTACATTTCAAGAGAATCATTAATGAGTTATTTTTTATTAGTTTTCTTTTCAAATGTTCATATGCACAAATATTTCATAAAGATTGATTTAATCTATAAATTAAGAATTTCACGATAAGAACTGGATTATCCGAGACAAATATGCAACAAGTCATTTGCCATCGCTTGTTATAACAACAATTTAATCATTAAATCGATCCATCTCCATATTACTTGATTTTTAATTATGAATAAAGAAGACCAAAGTACATCTTTATGAGTTCTTGAGAGATAAAATGAAAAGTTAATTACTAATGAAACCATTTACATCAAAGTGAAATATTTTTTCAGCATCATTAGTTGCTGATTTGAGAAGTGGCTCTAATTAATATATTTTGAAAGTCGTCAATAGGATTTTGTCTGTTGATATTTCTAAATTGTCTTGGATTTGATATCTCAGTTTTCATTTCATAGGATACATCTTCTATCGTTTTATGGTCTAATCTTTCAGTGTCATAAATAAATACATTTCATTTCAAATTGTTTCTTTTATTATGATTGTTTCTCTTTATTTTAGCCCTCAAGCCTTTCGAAATATTTAATCAATTGATTATTATCATATCGCATTCTTTTAAACAGATAGTTAATTAAAGACGCAAAGAATCTAGAATATTCAGACAATAGGCACAACTTTGAAGCGTCTATTCCACAATGGAAAGTCAAATGAATTACCTGTAGCTACCACGTGGTTGATATGGCTAAAGGTAATACTATTTATACAGCTGGATCAAAAATTGGGTGTGGGTTGTACATTTGTATGGTACGTCCTAGAAAAAAAATCTAGGACATTTAGATTAAATGACAATGCAACTGTCTTTATGGCAAAAGTGATGGCCAGTAGAAGTGCTCTGGGTTTTGACGCTTAACGCAATATAAAAGCTGCAAAGATAACTTTTGATTCAAGATCAGCTTTAATGGTCCTATATTCTGTTGGTGAAACAAAAAAATAATAATATTGGCCATAAAAAAAGCTACTGCACCTGGTGTTGAAATGATCTGGATCGGAGCTCATAAATATTAAGGATATTGGAAATGAAAAAGCAGATACTCTAGCAAAGGAAGCTTTAAATTTAGAAATCCAAGAAATACATTTCTTGGAGTCCACAATCTAATTCAGAAATGAGACTCTAAAAACAACCGAGACTAAGAATCGGCTGGAGAGTTGGAATAATTCCATCAAAGGACGAACAACCTTTCAATATTTTAAAACCGTTTCGGTTAACTGAATTGAGAGCGATTTTTATCTTATCCAAGTATACATTGGGCATGTATTTTTTGTTCATCGTAGTCGTTTCTTTGACCAAAGTTCGGCTTGTCAGTATAGCACTGAAGAAAAATCAAGGGATCGAAGCCTGCTCACTATGGGGAGAACACAAATTCAGAATGCCAAGACACTGGATATCCCTTGAAATCGAAGAACTCATAAAAATTCCAGTTATTAAACCTACTATTAGCTTTATTTTGTCAAATCTTTTGTGTGTAGCTCTCTCCTAATATAAAAAATTAACACTAATTTAATATAGCATTTTTAATGTTTCACAAATTAATATTTAATGTAAAATGTAATGCTTTTTTTCTATTATTTTCTGTACAAATATGAGCTTTCTGTAGAGGGTTCTTTATTGTTTTCAAGGGTCGAATGTCTAATCCAGGTGTGATTTGTTCCTTCGTGTTGGATGCGATTGCTCTTTAGCAACTCCATCCAGTCTCCAGCATGGCATCTGACTAGATAGGCGTATTGCACAGTATGATGTATTCCTTTAACAGACTTTTTAAGGGTATTTGTGTTAAAACATATTTCATTTATAAAGAGAAATTATGCAGATAAATTCTTAAATAAAAATCATTACTTAAGTGAGTTGAAAATAACAAATATTCAACAAGTAATTTATGTGTATAATAAATATACTTTATATATTTTTAGGGTTAATAAAATTAATTATAATGAATAAAGAATGAATTTTGATAAATCTAGAACAAAGTATATCGGGTGCAGCAATAGTCTTAGTATGGATATCAACCGAATTTATTTTCTAAACAGAAAACTTGGTGGGCGTTATTTAATTCAATTAACAACGTTAAAATTAACTGAAATACTGTTTTCTAATATTTTCTCACGTAATATATCACTTATACAATGCAACTTTCAACTGAAAGAACTTCTCAGAGGCTCTAAAAATGGCTCTAAGAATGGATGAAATCAGAGAGGGAAGAAAAGGAAATTGCTTAATATGATTTTCTTTTTTCATCACAATGCCCCCCCCCCCCTATGAACTTAACTGAAAAACAGCAAAAGATTGATTACAGCAAAACATTGTCGTTTATTCAAAATTTAAAATCCTTTAATTATTGAAAATATATTTACGCAAGGAAAATGTTTCATCCTTCATATGGAAGTCGTCTTCAAAAACCGAATAAGATTTCTAGATTGATCGTAAAAGATAAGAATGTTTTAGAAGTGCTAAAGTTGGTTTAAAAGATAAGTAAGTCTTGGAATAAGATAAATATTTATAAAACAAATATGAGCTTGTAAGCTTGTGTAAGCTTGTAGTTAATTATCGACTAATTAAATTAAGTTAAAGTAAGTTCATAATTAGTCAGTATAGAAAACAAATTATAGCCTATCAACATTTAAATTATTATCCTGGCTTGTTGATACTAATTTACTTCATTTCTTTATTATCGATCATATTAAATATTTGATTAAAAAGAACCTGAAAGATATGACTGGCCTCAAATATAAGTACTGAATATTTCCCAAAGAATTTTTGTCCTTGGCGTTATGGATCTAATCTTAAGCCAAATATATTACAGCAAGACAAGGTCTAATTATTACGGTTAAAAATTACCGAATTTTACTTGAATATTAACATCTTTGCGGCAGATGTTATGTAAATAGTTATCAATTCTGCATTACTAGTTATCTTCAGTAATTTGATTACATTTATAATGATATATCGTTAATATATAAAGTTGTAGTAGGTATATAATTTCTTTTATCTAACTGTGTAATAATGCATTAATTAACTGTTTAATAATGCATTGTCAGTATGTAAATCTATGATGAATATTAAATTGAATTGCCAATGGATATAATGTATATTTAAATATTTGTGAACGTATAGATATTCTATTAATATGGGTATATTATTGATTTGTCGCATCTAATTATTAAATTAATGCTCTGTACTTATAGAATTCAATAACTGATAGACGTGTTCTAACTATATTTTTCATTCCGACCAGAAATAAGGTGTTTCAATGCAATAAGTTTATGGACATCTGCTAGACACATTGAACTAGTAGGGTTACGTTACGATTAAACTGAGAATCCCTCTCCCATTATGCTTTGTAATCATTTAATATATGTATATTGAAATCAGTTTCAATATGTAAGTCCAAAAAGTCATGAATGTCTAAGTTCCAAGCATAAAAAACCCACACCAGAATTGGTATATGATATTTATTTATTAGTGATTATTTTGCACTATAGGGAACCCTTTAAAAGTTCTCATTTTGAAAGTATTAAAAATAAAATTCCTTTTGCAGTTGCTTTTCATTTTTTTTTTTTCATTTGAGAACATGATGTTGTCTTGGTTTGGGGTTTTGATGTCTGAAAATGCGTACGCAACAAATTGGCGATTTATCGCTCTTGAAGCCTACCCTTTTCGCTTTTAGGGTTATTAGAAAAGAAAATAATGCAGAACGTTATCACATTTGGCAATTAATCGCCAACTAAAGTTACAACTTGATTTCAAAATTATTCATTCTCCGAATTCTTATGAATTATTTTGATTAATTTAAAGTAATTTATTTTTATTTTTAATTTAATTTAAAGTAATTTTGGGGTAGCGTGTCTTCCCTGTGATCTCGGTGTCCCGGTTTCGAGTCTGGGTTCGGGCATGGTTGTTATGTGTTCTATCTGTGAGATGTATGAATGTGCCCCCTGTAAAAAGGGGTTGTGAAAGCGAATGTGTGTATCACCTTTATTTGAGCTAGAAGTCGGACTCCTTCCCACTGGGAATCTTGACCCTCAGAAACTACAGCACCCTTTTTCCGTATAAACACGGACACGACCTAATCATCATCAATTCATTTGCCAATTTAAACCGGTTTGAAACAACCACGATGTTATCAGATTATGCATGCGTAGATATTTCGAAAAACTATTGGTTATCAGTCAAGCTCCAAAACTTTGTTTGCCAGCTAGAAAAAATGGAAGTCCAATTTTATATATATATATATATATATATATAAATTTATTTAAATATATATAAATAAAATTAATATATTAGGTTACAGTGAAAACCGGAAATCAGTCAAAACTAGAAATAGTAGGGAGAACACGTGCCCTAGAACCCTTACCATTCATTTCTGAGTGAATGATAGGTTTAGAAAATCAAAACTATTCTTTTCATATTTTTTTTCTGTTGACACGTTTCACACATTGATTTAAAAAAATTACCAGGGAAAACGCGTTCTAGCTGGCAGTACCAGGGAAAAACTGAACTGCAGCGATAAGAATGGGCTTTCTCTAATTATTTCCTTTTTTGTCTAGTTAAAAATGTAGATTTCTTGTTTGTGAAATATATAAAAAAAAGTGCAGCTGTCTATTTTTTTTTATTATTCCTGGAACGTGTTTGTGATAATTGTTTCATTAACGATGAGTAAAGAAAATGTTTATGTTTTTTGCTTTAAAAGTGGGAAAATAAATTTCGTAAACAATTATACAATTGTTATAGAAAAATCAGAATAAGCCGAACGTGATGGCAAGTGATGAATACACACATTCCTCTATCTGAGGTTGGAAAAACAAAACCTGCCGTCAGCAAGACTTCTTTTAAAAGATAAAAAAAGGTTTGATATTCTTGAAATCTATGGAATAAAAAAAGGATTTCTTCAAATGATCATATCGGATATTATTTACCAGTTGAAGAAATTTTAGATGTTGTCGAAAGTGCGCATGCAGTCATAGGACATGGTGGTAGAGACAGACTTAAATTGAAACTTCAAGAAAATATGCCAACATAACCACTGAGATTAAACAATTTTTTTATCATTGTGTGAAACGCGTCAACAGAAAAAAAAAGATATGAAAAGGATAGGTTTGGTTTTCTAAACCTATCATTCACTCAGAAATGAATAGTCATTGCCAGATGGATTTGATTGATATGCAATCCTAACCAGATTATGAATTTAAGTTTATTATGGTTTACCAGGACCCTTTAACAAAATTTGAGTTACTACGACCACTTCATAGCAAAAGAGCAGGAGAGGTTGCGTTGCAAATACTTGGTATCTTTTTGATATTTGGAGCTCCTTGTATATTACAATCTGATAATGGAAGAGAGTTTTTAAATTAAATTATAGAGCAGTTACGTATGCATTGTCCAGAATTGAGGATTGTTCATGAGAATCCTCGTCACAGCCTGTCGCAGAGTTTGGTTGAGAGGATCAATCAAGACGTAGAAAATATATTAGTTTTATGGATGAAGGATAATAAAATTACAAAGTGGTCCTATGATCTTCGTTCCCAGCTCTGAAAAACATAGCCCTACATTTAGAAATCAAACAATAGCCATACAAAGATATGTTGGGTATTGAACAAAGAATTGAAATGACAACCTCAACTTTGCCGTCAGATACAATAAAAACTATCGAAAACGATGATGAACTTCAGAAAAATTTCTAGAATTTCGGTGGTTAACGTAGAAGAATAAGAAATTGAACAAGCACTGAGGAGCAAATGCTTGCTAATAAGTCGACCATCTTATTTCTAATTAGAGAAAAACCAAAGAAAATTTAATAAAGCATGCCAAACGAATGAAAAAGATATCTGCTGTAACATATCCTGAGTTTAATATTGGAGGTAATGTTGTTGTTCCTATTCAACAAGTTGATAGAGCAAAAACTGATTTGCGAAATCTCATCGGTGTAGAACTAAAAAAATAAAGATGGAGTTCTGAAAAAACTGCATTCGAGGTAATTTATAAATTGCTATTCAACAAATTTTCTTTGTAACGGAGATTTTAAATATAACAACAATGCTTCTTTATTAAAAGAAATCCCATGGCGTTCAAAGATATGATTATATTGAGAACACTTTCCAAAAGAATTTTCATTAGCATTGTTTAAATACCCTTTAGCATTTTATCAAATGATGTTGCAAGCTCTTTTATTACGAATCTTAATGATCCATCTTTTAGCATGTAATTTAACTAACGTTTTCTCCAAACAAAAACGAAGAATGGAAACAACACTTCAATCGGAAGATAGCACCGCTGCTTATCATCCAAGTTCAGTGACTCTTCATCCCAAGAGAAGAAGCCCTCATCTCCCAAATAGCTCCACTCTTGGCTCCTTTTACACTCCCGTCACGTTTCGAATTTTCCAACTTTCATCGAATCCAGCCATTAACTTATAAATGAGGCGTCAACGCTTCCTGGAACAGGCTAAGGGGGAAGAATTGTCACCAATAAAGCCAAACGATGGATCAAGACCACCCTTTTTCTTTCCGCTATCATTGAGTATTCTAATCTCAGAAGGTTCCTCTTTCGGATCTTATGGATGGAGGTAGACTTTTAATGTGCAGAGTCCAGCTGCGCAGGATTGTAGGGAATAAAAAAGAATAAAGAAACACGGGCAGATGGCGCGGAGTAATTAGAGAGACATTCGAGGGGAGTAAATCCCGGCACGTCAGCGAAGTGGTTGGCGAAACGCAGCCACGATTGCTGCTGGTGGGTTGAGGATAGAGATAAAGCAGTTCTGTTCTTACGTAAACAAGTGGGGGGAAAAGGGGAAACAAAACGTTTTAAAAACATTTTTTTATTTGAACTTCTTACTCTGTTTTTTTCATTTAGTAATTATTAGGCCGAAGTGCCTGCATATTCATGAGAATTGAGCTCGAGTTTTAAGATGTAAATTTCGTATAAAATACATTTATTGAAAAAAAGTTTATGAATTTTTTATTAATGTATTAAAAAGTATAATTTTTCAAAATTGTTTCCAGTTTTTAGTCAAATTTATAATTTATTATTTCAAATATTACAAAATTATCAAATCATAATTTTAAGTAATACCATATAGTGTAATATATAATGAATTAATATATATTATTCACATGAGTTATTAATGTATAGAAAAGCCGTTATTCGCTCCCTTTTTCTCCTTGGAGAACCACCAATTGAGATAATCTACGGCCATCGGGCTCCAGAACTGGCAGATCTCGTAACCAAGAGGAATATAGATTTTATTTGCACTTTGCACCTTTATAGACACGACAACAACAACAGTAATGTATAGAAAAATGTAATTTTCCAAAATAGTTTCCAGATTGTAGCCAAGTTTATAATTTCTTATTTTAAATATTACGGGATCATCAAACCATTTTTTTTCAATCACTCCAGGTGGTATAGTTTTGTTATATTAACGTCCCGTTTAAAGCAACACGAGGGCTATTTTGGGGCGGACCTCGTAATTTTGAACCACGGTCAGATGACGAGAACGACACCTGAAGTGGCACCCCCTCTCCACACCACACCACACCAGCGGGAGGACGTTTGGTCTGACAGATTTAACGTGCAAGAGACCCCCTCACACGACGGATCTTCGATGGAATCGAGTCTCGAACCTGAAACCCTCCAGTTCCGAATCCGAGACCTTACCTCCAGGCCACCGCGGCCCTCCAGGTGGTATAATATATATGGAATAAATATAATATATGAAATAATGGAATGGTGCTGGTGATATAAAATAAATGGAATCAATATATAATGAAATTGGATTATAAATTGATAATCAAGCTCTGAAAATATTGAAATATTACAATATTACATAAGTGAATATACATGTCCCTAAATTTTCAAATTTCCATCAAAGAAGGAAACAGACGAGAAATCTGTAGCAAAATTCCATTCTGAATTAATATATCAAAATAATTGTATAATTGTAATATATTAAAAATGAATAAAAATAAAACATACGATGCTTAATATTTGACATAAAAAAGTTCGAAAAAGCCATGAATGTATAGGAATGTGCTATCATATGATAAGTTCTTTTTAAACTAACATATATTGGGTTACATATATAATTTTGGTCTTGAAATTATAAACTGACTTTCATCATTTGTTTTTGTGAGTATATATATATATACACACTTAACGGTGCTTAAAATGAAATAAGATCTCTAATTTTTAGTAAATTAAGGTTACTTTTGCATATTTTGGATACAGGAAAATAAAAATAAAAATTCGACTCTACACATTATAGATTTAATATTCTAATTTAAATTTCCCCAATTTATATACTTTTCTATTTATAGCAAACAATTTTTTTATCAGGCTATATTAATGTGTGTGAGAATAATATTAATAAAAAGCTAAAGATTTCCCTATCCATGGCAAACTTTGTAAGACAATTCAAATATCCAATAAGTCCAAACTGTCAGAGTGAACACCCGTTCAAATAATATGCTGAAGAAGCAGGTTTTTTACGGCTTTATCTAGATATTCACAATCTTTCCACATCGCATTATTAAAATGGTGGCATTTGAAAGGCAAAAACTCGGCAGAATTTCCATGGTGTGGGCTGGAAGATTTCATAATCTAATCAAGAGCTAATTTCTTTGCTGTCTAATACCATCATTCGCTTTAAAAGAATATTGACTAAATGTGAGAGTGTAATTAGCAAGGATTTGTGTTGTATTCTAGCAAAGCATTCACCATGGGGGTTTGGGTAAAACTGATGCGAAATGCTTACGAATTATAACTACATGAAAAGATGGACTAAAGATAATGAAGTGGAATGTTATTACTCGACTAATTTGAGATGTAATGCTCCTTTTACGTGGAAATGTTTTGATTACATGTTAAGCTATGTTTACTATAATGAAATCGGAGAAAAACAGTGCTTATTTCAAATTAAAAAGATGCAAAAGATGCAAGTATGTGTAATGGTTGTTTGATTTTAATGGCGCAAGAGCCTCGTAAGACTATTGCTACGCCAAACTTACGCAGAGATGTGTAATGGATATAGAACTTGGGTACATTTTACCACCATTTAACCTTTAGCAGAAAAATTTGTTAAACATGAATTTATAACAAGCGTCGAACAAAAATAGATGTGTAAAATTGAAAATGTAGTCGAAAAGGAATAGAACGATCGATATTTTATAAAATAAGTTCTTAATATTAAAGAAAAAATAAAAATGGTAGATGTTAAATAAAAAAAGTATCAAATTTATGTTCCAATTAAATATATAAGGGATGTCATCAAATTTTTGAAATTATTAAAAGAATGCATTTAGCTTCCATGATGAGGAAGCATAAAATAAGAACGCATGCAAAACAGTTTCAAATTAGCTCCGAATATTCTTTCAAGGAAATGTTATATGAAAATCATTGTTGGATTATTACAGCACTTTAATATTATGCTTAAGATTTAATTCAACAAATTTTTTTAAAGAACTTGTGAACTCAGTGAAATATTAAATTCATTCAGAAATCGCAAAGAATAAAATAACCGATTATATTTGATATGTGCTTTATCAATTATTCATTTTTTCAATAATTCCTAAGGAGATTTACTTTTCTTAATAAAGAATAGCACAAACTACGTTTTTTAAAAAAATCGAGCTTTTTGCTTTAACTGAAAAGAAATGGGTCAAATGATTATAATAATGAAACTAAATGCTTAAGCTTACATTTTTTTCATAATGCGATTCTCATTCTCATAAGTTTACATCGCTTGCTAATGAATGAATAAGTTAATGAAGCATTTTAATATAAAGTAAAATATGTGTAGTGTTTTAAAAATTCTCAATAGAAAAGATATTTTTCATTTAAAACACTTCATCTTATTGTTAAAATTACAGAAACAACAATATTAACAAAAAAGGAATACTTATATATATTCGGGATTGATTTTCTTCAGATGCAAACTGGAACTTCTCTACAATGCTCAAATTAATAATCTATAACGAAATGAAAGGAATGATGGGTAGATTTTTCTTCTGTGTTTAAAAAAAATAACGTCAGAAACTTTCTATTGTTACTCTTATTTCCCTTGTTGGCTTTTGAAGAAAACTTTGTTCCTTCTCAATTCTCACAGTTGTCGAAGAAAAGGATGGTAGCCATGATACTAAACAATAACTTCCAATGACAGGCGAATTTCCTTCTTGGTTTTGGAGTCATTATATTTTCAGTGACAGATTTTTTGTATTTTTATAAGACAATATTAGACAATTTTTATTAAAAGAAATCTTCATTAAGATTTTGATCAACCACTTATTGAGAAATTACATCAGCCAATGTGAAGTTTGGATAAGCCCGAAGAACATGAATAAGATAAACATGAAACTTGGATTCAGAGAAAAAGAGTCATGAATTCTGCGTCTTACAGGGATTCTTTTCTTCAATATTTAAAACTGTTTGGTTACCATTTGGTAGTATTCAGCGATTAGAGCTGTTTGATTACCACTTGCAGGAATTGCCAAAAATGTTAATCTTTGGTGATTACATTTATAGAGGTTGAAGGAAAAATAGAAAAGTTTCTGCTTGACTTCTATATGATAATAAGTCATACAAGCAAAACTTGATTACATTAATTCATAAAAGCAAAATACTCTTTTGAGGGCAATCAAATCATAGTTACAGTTAGAGTAAAATTATTATTTTCAAAGGACATTAAGATATACTTCCAGCTTGAAATACATACCATTTTTTTTAATTAATTAATATAGAGCCAAAAAAATTGCAAGATTTATTTCTATTCAGAATTTTGTTAGTGCATCTAAAATAATGAAATATATATATGATTTTTCTTATTAAATTGGTAAAAGAATCAAGTGATTCAATTTAAATTCGTGCTAGAGCTTGTCACTTTTTTGTTTCCGTTGACTATTTCCAATATTATTGGAATATCTGGCAAGTGAAACATAAATTGGCGAGTGAAATGATCCTTGGTTAAAGTGCTCTAAAATATTCTAACAGTCCTTGGATTCAGATTGGCTGAAGATTTCTTTGGATTTTACTGACGTCTTTTAATTTACAGTATTTTGGAGTTAAATTTTGTGGAAAATCAAATGAATTGAAATTTATTTAAATGAAATTAACCTCAATAAATATGTGGAAGTCGTATGACAGTGCAGAGCAGATTTGTTTCAGTTTTCGGAATACTTCTAGGAGTATTTCCGGAAAAACTGATTAGAATAACAATTCTATCATCATATCGAATTTCAGAATTTAGAATCAATCACGAAAATATATCTGGTTTATTCAAGTTTCTATTGGTTGCATTGAAATTTTGCATTTATCATAAAAACTATACACGGCAACATGAGATCTGAAAAATAGAGAATAACTATCCATTGCCATTTAAAGTGCATTTTTTTAAAGTATCCGAGGAGAGAATGTGACACTTTTCGCTTATTTTCATGCTTTTGATTCTTATGATATGTGTTCTATAAATTTACATGATTGAAGAGGTGTTATTATATAGTTCAAAGTTTCAGGCAGCTTTATCTGGTATTAATTTTTTTTATTTTATTTGCTTGGCCTCTTTAGCATAACGTAATATATTTCCACATATAGCATTTAAAACCTTAATAAAATTTGAGTTTCCTTTTCTTCAAGTACTCACAGCCTTTCAACATTGCAAAGTGCCTACTTCTTATACAGGCTTGAAAAAGGTTAATTGTGTTAACTGTTGTATTGTAATTTTTATTGCACTTTCAAAAAACTATTTTAAGTATTATTATTATTTTTTAAAAATTTATTCATGTTGATTAAGATTTCCAGATTATCCCCGGAACATACCCAGAATTAAATTACTGAGCAAACATATTTTTGGTTGTAAATTTACCATAAATTAAATAGTTTTCTTACCTAATAGAATATTTCCATAAGGCAGTAAACATACCAGAAAATTACAAACGGCCTACTAAGCTGCTTACAGACTTAACATACGCCATGTATGATAGAAAGATAATTAAATGGTCGGAATCATGCCACTGAAATAGTAGATTTTTCAGAGATATTATACTGAATATCGATAAAGATTTGTCAGAAATAATTCTAAAAAGAAACTGTTAAAACACTGCCTTATGTGTCGAAAAATTTTAATTTCTTTTAAAAAAGAATTTTAGCTTGAATTTAAATTTTGATATTAAAATAAACTCTAGAATACTTCTATTCTTCATGAAAGGTTGACCTAATACTCAATGAAAGCGAACTTTTGTATGATTGTATTAAACAGAAAAAATCTACGCAAGAAATATTTTAGATTTTTAACTCTCTTCCTAAGTTTTAAAAGTTTTGATGAAAAACACATGACATTCTGATATTTAGTGTTTGTGCGATATGCTTAGTAATCCCAATGGTCGTTGCATGCTTTTAATATTTCAACACCTATTCGGGGATTAATTTACTTAACTCACAGCTTTTAATGCACAAATAATTCATTAGATACCTTAGCTCGGTCAAGGTTTCAATCTCATTAATCAAATACTAGAATGATAAAGATGCAAACTGATAAAAAAAACAATCAGGACACCATAGAACTGAATTCAACATCCTCTTAATGATCTTCGGAAATTTCCTGTTTTAAACGTCTGTTTTGTGTGCAGGTTAACAAAAATACAAAGCAGAAGAATAAAAGAAAAATTAAGTAAAAGAGCCAAACGATATGCAGAGATTCATCGTTTGGAGTAGGTGGAGCCAAATTGGCACGTGGCACTCTTTCGCGTGCGCGCGCTCACCTGCCGCCCCCCGAACCTCTTTGCGGACATCAGGACGGGACCCCCGGGCCCTGGACGTGCGCTGCTGACACACGCGATGCCCCAACACCTGGCCCTCGTCAGCCTGTCTCCCCCCGTCACGTCTGCCGAAATCGTCTGCAGTCACCCGTCCTCAAGAGCAGGCAAACGATTTATTATTGTTCTTTCTTGTTGCGGTTGTCTAAATTATCTTCTTTTTTACGAATGTTAAAGCGCGTAAAACGATTAAGTATTGTTACAAGAAGCAAATGGAAATACGAAACGGATTTAAAAAGAAAATTAATAAGCAAAAAAGGCAACGATTTATGGAAACATCGAGATTAAAATTTTTGGGGTCAATATTTTGTTTCTTCCTGGTGCATATCTTCACAATTTAAACTGATGTCGCAATAAATTAACAATATATAATAATAAACTCTCAAGGAAGAAATAGGCTATCAATTTTTTAAGCTATTAAATAAAGAAGACACGTTGTTTTTGTACGAAAAAAAATCATAGTTAGTTTTGCTGTTTTCTGTTAAATTAACTATTAATATAGTAATAATCATACTAATAATAACCATAACAATCTTTGATAATCCCTAGGATAAAAACATATAAAAATCAATTTATCTCTTATCGTTTATAGGTGGTTGAAGGATTATAAGGCATAATTTTACAATTTTTTATTATCTATTTTATGCTTTACTTATAATTTTATGAATTTTTTTTTCTATCAGCTATAATCTTGATTTTCTGTGTCTAAGGAAACAAAACATAATTTCTTAGACAATGAAATAAAATGGTAATTGATTCTCCAGCTTTATATTAGAATCAATAAGAGTTCCAAAATTTAAATTAGTTATAAAATAATTTTTAAAAGTAAATTTTCCTAATTATAAAGTAATTAATAAATACTATAATAAAATTGAAAGCAAAAAATAAGTAACAAATTTATAATGAGATTTTAAATTAAAATTTAAGACATTAATTTATTACCCCTAAAATTTAGAGTAAGAAAACTAACTTGCTTCAATGCAAAGTAAGAAGGAAAAAAAATGTGTTTATTTATTGGATATATAAGTACAGAGTAATATCGCAATTTATTCGAATTTCTACATATAATTAAATCTTTTTATTTTAGAACATGAAGATAATTCGTAGATAATATGTTAGGAATAGCTTGTTAAATTGAAGCGTATTTCAATATCCTAAGTAAATATATGATGGTTATTTTATTTTGAACATATTATTTTTTGGAAGCTTTCGTAACCTAATAGATAAAGTTGTGTGATAGCCATTAATTTTTTTAATTTGGAGCTTTTAGAATTGAGTGTATATTTCATGTCTATATCATGTTATCATTATTTAATTAATTCATCGCCTTTAAAATATATTAGATGTTTGTTTTTGTTTTTCGATTTTTGCAATTCAATTTTCGATAATGTAAGCGTGTCTGAATTTTTTTTAATCATTGAATCTCTTTTCAAATTTTGAGCCCTCTAAAGTCGATTTTTTTTAAAATCTTCTTCAGAATTACTTGCATTATAATTTTAAATCTTTTATAAAAGTTTTAAATATAAATAAATCAAAATTATACAATTAAAGCCGAATTATAAACAAAAAAAATCACTAAAATATTTCTGCAAAAATTATCTCTCCAATAAAAATGTTCTTTCCTGCTAAAGGATTTTATGCTCACATGAAGGAATGCATTTTTCTCGGTGGTTTAATGAATATATAAAGTTTAATAAAATTGCTTATATATATATATATATAAGTAGAAGTACATAGGCATGTAACTTGTAATTTTATTAAATATAACTTTCGAGTAAATGATATAAGCCTAGTTGAAAAAAAAAGAGCAATTCGAAGAATCATCTTGTAGTTTATTAGCCGTCTTTGGCCAGTACCTATATAGCCAGGAATACTGATTGTGCTTCATATCAATTGTTGCTCTTTTGTTATTTGTGCTTTTTAAGTTTCTCTAAGAGAGTATTTAAAACTTTAGATAGTAATGGCAATTTAACACTATTAATTTAAGAAGTATTGTTGATACTTGTTGATATATCTTTGATCATGCATCTTTTTAGTTGAACAGTAGTGATTTTTCCTAAATTATGGGGTTTGATATAAAAAGAGAAATGTTTTTTAAAGTAAAAGCAGTAGTAAATTATATAATCACGATACCCATGAAATGCCATAACCCATAATAAGATTAAATGCATCAGATATATTTCATTATTTTAAAGGTGTTTTTTTGAATATGTAATAATAAAAAATATTAAACCTACCATAAAGAAAAAAGACTGTATAAAACTGAAAGAATGGTGAAAAGTTCGTAATTATACGACATAAAATAATAGAAGAAACAAAACGATAAATAATAAAAAGTATCTGATTAGTTATTAGTTTCTTAATTACTTATTAATTACTTCATAGTGAAGAACTTGTAAAATTTAATTAAAACCTACTTTCCAGATCTAGGTAAAAAAATAAGCAGCACATTTGCAGTTTAATCTTAAAATTAGACGAAAACATGCAATTAAATTATTGATTAAACTGTGAAAAACATTTGACTGGTAGCTAACAAGTTTTATGGGAAGAAAAAAAAGAACAAGAAAATATCTAAAATATAAATACCTTGAGGTAAATGAATTAAAAAATCTATTTTCAGAAAGCAAAATTAAAATCAAATGACCTTGGATTAGTTTAATATTTGTAAATCGAGCAGCAGAAAGAGAAAATATCTTCATCATTATCAAGAATTAAAAAAAATCATATTAAAAATTGAACTGGAGTTCTGCACCATTTATGCCAAGCTTACTGTTCGGAGCTCAGTGCTCTTTCCTCCAGAATGATAACAGACAGACGGGCATTAGCTTTTGCAATTAGTAGAGGCAGAAATAAGATATGCTTAATTCTTCACATTGATGTAAATGCAGTAATTAATTTGATGGAAGCAATTAATGTCTAAATGGACAGATAATTAGTCTTTATTTGAAATGTTAAATTACATGCAACGGCGATAGCATAAATCAGAATGAAATTGAAAAATCTGGTTAAATTGGTTAAAAAAATTAAATAACTTTAGATTTTATGATACATTTCCAAAGTGTACCGTGTACCTTCAAGAGGTACGAGGACCAGAACTAAAGAATCACGAGAACAAACAGCGATACAGATAACTAGCAGACCTTGTAACATCTGCCGTTGTTGCGTCAATATATTTACCTAGAAATCCCAGACGATTCCTGCTGAGCGGGGGTGGTTCGAGACCTTGCCTAGTGACCCTCAGAGAAAGTATATACGATTCGATATGGGTCAGAAAGTCGCTTCGAAGTCGGTTGGGTTCCGCAGCAACAATGGGTTACTCGACAATAGAACAACCTCATCGTTGGTTCTGTGTGGCATTCGGTTGGTTTCATTTCTGACAGGAGGAGGGAAATGAGAATGAACTCAAAAGTTTAATGCTCTTTTTGTTTGGCTTTTGTGGAAGACGGAGCTAACAATGTAACAATTTATTGCTTTGAATCGTTGACAAAAACTGATAGCCGTTTAGATTTGCTCTACCCTGGAGAAATTGTTCACTGCACCGTCCTACGGACCATTTGGTACAGCTTCAAAGAATTAAACAACAAGAATCAATGTATGAAATCGGATCATTCGTTCTATTATCGTTCTACATGTGCCACTTCCATTTACTTTCTTACCAGATAAAAAGATGCAATAAACAAGTTCTACCGCAGAGTTGATTGTAAATTTATTCGAAAGTTTTGAATATTGTGACGATTGACCTCAAAAGCTAAATTAAGACTTGATTAAGATCCATAAGGATTTTTCTTAAAAGTATTTGTACTGATTTGAACGTAATAAAAGATAGTACTTTTTTTATTTATTATAAGTATTTTTATGATTGTTTTAAAATCTCTCTTCATGAGTTTTCTATAAGTATAAAAATATCTATTTACATAAAAAAAAAATTCAAAAAGTTATAGCAAAAGTTCACAGTGGTGTCATGATGGTATGCTACTAGCGGCAAATCATAACCTCAAGTATAGATTATAATTTGTTTCTGGTTACTACCTATAACCAAATATTGCGCTTTTTTTCCGCCTCGTCATATTTTACTGAAGTATTTCTCCTAACAAAAATTAGCAGATTAAAAAAAAACTGGCATCGGATTAAAAACAAATTCTTTGAATGAAAAAAATAAGAACATCTGCATCTTGCAGAAAAATACAGCAACGGCTTGTTTACAATATTAAAAATAAAATATAAAAAAAAAACATTCAATGGCAGTTTAACTGGAAGTAGAACATACTTCCGGTTACAAAATGATTATTAAAAGATATTGGTCCTCTGTGGCCGAACTCATCTTGAATAACAAATGCAACATATTTTGCTTTAAAAACTGGTATAAATCTATTTGTGCTGCCTGTTTATCCCTGACATTCCTGCCTTGGCCATCTTTAGATGGTAGTCATAATCATTCCTTGTAGCCACATTGCCAAGAGACAGAGTGTGAAACGAATTCTCACACATTTCTCTTTTTGTTTTTTTTTCGTATTACGGGCAACACTGTGCCAAACGGAAAATGAAATAAAATATTTAAAAGTTCATCTTCTAAATCATTATCTTTATTTTATTTTCTCTCAGATGAAATAAACAAACAAAAAAAGAAGAAAAATTGTGAAAAAATTCGATATATAATTTTGAAATATTTTGATCTTTCAAAAAAATCTCCCATCATTCATATGTACGTGTGTATGAGTGTAATGTAATCGCTGATTAATTTACTTTTAAAAATAATTTTCTAATCACAAGAATTCCCAATTGTCTGTAACGCTCATTTTCGAGCTGCATAGGCTAATATTTTCCCAATGGAATTAAAATGTTATATCAGTGAATTCTTTCCGAAACTACATAAATTCGAGCTATTTTCTCATAGTCACTCACTTCCCAGCTTTCTGCTTTCGCTTTCGTTGCATTGTGCAATTC
>JAPMOQ010061706.1:45105-55184 GCA_026543055.1 Argiope trifasciata | reverse complement strand
TATAAAGACTGTAGTTATGCTATTTTTTGAGGGGGTGTATTTTATAAGATTCAAGATTGCCCAATTGCCTCACACACATGCACAATCACTTTCAATCACAATATTGCAAGTGACATCCATGGGAGTGCAAGAAATTCGAAACGACATGACTAGAAATTAATTTTCAGAGTGTGAAGTAGTTGCTTCCACTCCTACGCAGTTAGTCATCTTGTAATAATCGGTGTTAATAGCTTTCATTTCCCGCTTCCCATTTTTCGTAGATATCCCGTTGCTTTCCCATTCTTATATGTTTTTATCATCCATCAAAGTCAATATGTGGAATTAATTGCCTTTTCGATATTTCTCACGATCTGAAAGGAGAAGCAGATAATAAAGTCATGTTGAAGCCGCAGATCTTTCTGTAGCAATGATACGAAATAGAAATAAGATTGATGAGCGGAAAAACACTCTGAATGATGTGCAATAATGTGAAAAATATCTTCTAGAATAAAAATATCAGTAAAAGTAAAGTATATGTACAAGTATATATATTCTGCTTCAAATTTTTAAAAATTTCAAATAATTTAAGGTATTCGACTACGTTCGAAGAAAAGTTTTTGAAAAATTGAATTTTTAAAAAGTTTTTTAAAACCATGGTTTTTAGATGTATTTCGAATTATAATAAAATGCAATAGGTACCAAAAATTATGTAGAAAATATAATATATTTCGAGAAACAGGAAAGTTTGTAGTAAATTTCAACGAAATTTTAACCAAAATGGTTAACACTCTACACAAAATGGTAATGCAGCAATCCTATTTTTCTTTGCACACAAGCTATAGAATATAGTGTTGAATGAAATTAGCCAAAATCTAGGAAAAATTTACAGAGGTAAAGAAGTTATGCATAAAATATACGTATAAGTGCATTTTTTTCATAAATTCCCAAATTATTTTTTCTGAAAACACACGTATAAATGAAAAAGTATTCCACCAACAATAAAAATTTTGGTTCATTTCATTGTCCACATAATTTAAAACGCATGCAGAAATTTTTATGTAAATACTTCTATTAATTTTTGAGATATCATGTTAACGGTGGAGGATTTTTATGAAAATTAAAATTAAAGTTAAGGACAATTTTTAGCTAAAAATATGTTTAGCTTAAAATTCTTCTGGATGATAGCTGAGGCCTTCCTTTTCCCAGAAAAGTTAAACTGTTTCGGAAAGAGAAAAGTCTTAACTACAAGAAATAACAATAATTTAAAAAAAAATCGCGAATGTGGTTGATAATCAGTGTTTTTAACGTAGTCGGATACCTTAATGCATTCTTGCTAATTTTTGAGAAAAAAAAAGAATAGAAAGCAAATATAAATAAATTTAAAATAATAAGGATTTGATAAAATTAAAAAATGATCAAATTAGACGAGCCACACACGTTGAGATGCTTTTATCACAGAATCTCCAAAGATATACTACATAGCCAATAGGCAATTGTTACAGAAGTAACAATGATGTTAGCTACTCGTCTAGGGAGATAAATTAATGAAAATTTAATAAAACTAAAAATGAAGGTATACATTAAATTAAACGTGCCACACACCTCGAGATGCTTTTATCACAGAATCGCCAAAAATATTGCTACACACGCTAGTAGGCAATTGCCATGAAGTAACAATGATGTTAGCTACCCGTTTAGGGAGATAAATTAATGAAAAAAATTATAAAATCAAAAAATGGCGATATATTAAATTAGATTAAGCTTTTGCAGTCAAAAGTCTTGCCACAAACGGTAAGATGCTTTTATCCTAGAATCGCCAACGAAATGCTACACTCGCCAACAGGCAATTTTCACAGAAGTAACAACGATGTTTGTTACTTGTCTACTGAGATTGTTTGCTGGCACAGTTTACAAGAGCACAGTCTTAAATGAAATTAATTGAAAATTAATTCCTTTAGAATGCATAAGTTTTGCTCTGATTTCTGTAAGGTATTTTTTATGTGGCTTCGCTGCGTGTTACAGTAGATTGTTTAAGCAAGCTCGCTAGTAAATTTGTTATCACAAGTGGTTAATAATGAACATTGAAGAACGAATATTGGCTTCGCAAATATGAATGAAAAATGATACTAGATTTAAAAAATTGAATTTATGTAATAAAAACAAAAATTAATTTCAATTTTCATGCATTAAAACTAAATTATCAAAAACATAATTATAGCTTTATATATCTATACTTATAATCAAGTTCAATGTGTGTGTATTGCCGCTCAACAGGCCAGACCGTTGGACCTATAGCTACCAAATTTGGTACATATATACCTTGGGGGTCGGGAATGTGCACCTCGGTGCCCTTTCTTCGAATTTTTAATTACAATTTGAATTAATTAAAAATTAAACGAAACTTCAACGTTTTTCCGCTATAACTTCCGAAAATATTATTGCACAAAGATGAGTTTTACATCAAATTAACAATAAAAAAAATTAGCTTTCTAGTGGTATCAGTATTTTAACATATAAATTAAGCTTCTGTTTTTAACGGGTTTTTAAAGAAATATTTTAACTATATTTTTCAACAATAAGTTTCGGACAAAACAATAAAATTTTATCTGCACAAGCACGTTATGAGTGAAAGAGAAAAAATTATCTTTTATCAATATGTTGCCATCAGATTGACAAAAACTGAAATAAATAAATACTGCAAATAAAACATATAAAAATGCAATTTTCAGCATGTATTTGTATGAAATGAAATAAATATGAAATATATTTTTTTCTAAAAAGAAAATGTAAAGAAAAGTTTTTGTGACTTTTACAATATTATTAATTAAATAAATCAGCTTTATTTAAGACAAACAGGGTTTAATATAAATGCATATATATTCAATTTAAGGTCCAACGGCTAATTTGTAAAACTTTAATAATAGAAATGCATCCATAAAAAGGATCTTAATGAAGTAAATAATTACACAGTACGTAACATGAGTCTATAGGAACTTTAAAAATGAAGAATGTTCAGCTTTTAAATAAAAAGAGATAAAATTCAATCAACTCAGTCTCTAAAACGGACTGATTTATGAATATCTAAAGATCACTATTCAATAAAAACTGGTAATTTTAAACAACTTCATTGACCATTTTAAAGATAATACCCCAATCAACGTCCTGGATTTCTCAAGATTGACAGACCTAAGAATGAAAATGTGAATGTTCCAAACATTTATATTCAAAACTTCGTAAGTTGCTCAAATTTTATAGCAGAAGATAGAAACATTTATTTATTTATTTGAAAGTTGAAGTGTCAAGAACATTTCGTAGAATATGATTCCTTATAACTAAAAGATGTATAAAATTTATAAATTAATTTTTAATTATGTTTAAAAAATAAATTATTATAATTATTAAACATAAATTATTATAATTATTCAATAGTATACATAATGATTCTCTTTTACTTACATATATATTTTTTAAAAAACGCTTGGTTTTGGTAAAAAAAATGTTTTTATAACGATTTGCAGTTTAATAATTTCCACTTTAATTTAAAGTTGAAATTTTTCGAGAGCTGATAGATAATTAGAGAGACATATAGCAAATTACGGTCTTAAGAGCTTTATCACTGCACGAGTGAATTATATGACTATCAAAATTTGAACCTAAAAAATATTTTGATGATGTAGTTATTAAAAGACAAGTTAGATAAAGTATTTAATTGACAATGACAAATCACATAAAGTTACATAAAGAATTTAACTGATAATTTTAAATAGCAGTAAGATTGCCGAACCAGTTGGTCACCAAAGGCGACTAGTATATATATATATATATATATATATATATATATATATATATATAAAGCTTTAAATAAGTAAATATTTCATACTCCAAATAAACTGTTCTTAATGTCATTATAAGAATCCTGACGCATTCTGAATACACTTTGTGTGTAGAAATTGTTTAATTTTTTTTTCTGCCACTTGCTTGATTACAATTTAAGAGTAGCTTTAGACACAAAAATTAGAAGAATAAGAAGCAACATGACGTAATATTCATTTACACTCAATCTTCGGTTAACGAACATCTATTTAAATAATTTTTGTGATAGTACAATAACACTTCATCAACTAAACTAGATTAGTTACTTTAATGTTCCGTTGTAAAGCAACACTAGGGCTATTTTGGGACGGACCTCGTAATTTTGAACCAGGATCAGATGACGACGACACCTGAGCTGCACCCCCCTTTCCATACAACACCAGTGGGAGGACGTTTCACCTAACATATTTAACGCGCAAGAGACCCCTCACACGACGGTTCTTCGGTGGAATCGAGTCTCGAACCTAAATCCTCCGGTACCGAAGCTGAGACCTAACCATCAGGCCACCGAGGCCCCCAACTAAACAAGAAGCGATGCTGTTTGCAAGATGTTTGGAAACGTCACTTTTGATATTTCCAAAACTTTTATAAAAAAATATTCGGTAAAGACACTGAAGATGATGGTTTCGAAATTATCAATAAAACTTTGGCGATGGAGATGGATGAAATATCACTAATGTAGTTAAGAACGGAATATCAAAATGCTCCGATGATTAACTAAATAACGCAATAATTGAATTAACTAATTAATTCAATAAAGCTTTAGTGAAGAACACCAAGATGCCTTATTTTCTCCTTAAAAATGGATGAAAGAAAACCAATACCAATATTTGTTGGTAAATATTTTTTAAAAGTGAAACAACATAACTGTCGTGAAATAGCATTAATCGAAATTTCGATATTTTTCAACAAAATTCTACAAAATTTCGAATTTTCAGATTATATCAATATTGTTTTTTTCGAATAGTATTCAATCAAAGTTTTGAATTTTCAACAAAATTCGAATTTTTAGATTATTTCAGTATTTTCTCATTAAATAAAAGTTTTCTCCTTAAATATAGATAAAGGAAAACCAATTCCAATTTTTGTTGGTAAATGTTTTTTAAAAGTGAAACAACATAACTGTCTTGAAATGGCATTTATCAAAGTTCGATATTTTTCAACAAAATTCGACAAAACTTCGAATTTTTAGATTATTTCAAAATTTCTTTTTTCGAATAGTATTCATCAAGGTTTCGAATTTTCAACAAAATTCGACAAAAATTCGAATGTTCAGATGATTTCAGTATTTTCTCATTAAACGAAAGTAAAAATTATATAAATAAATAAATAAATAACGGAGAGTTTTGAAGTCTTCCAACGAATCAGATTATAAAAGAAGAGACTGAAGTATTATAATTGTCGTAAAAAACAATTAAACTAACAATAAATACATAGATATGCATTTGAGTTTTCAGAATGAATTAATCGACTTCCCAAAAATTCTATACTGAATTGAATATCAAATATCGATTTGGAAAAATTATGTTGATTAATCGATCGGTCATCGTATATCGCCGTTTCTTGTTGCAGCCGGAAGGGATATTAAATTTGCATCGAGAGGAAATTCGGTATCGATCTGGACCCATAATGACAGCACACGAAGAGAGGCAGACGTCGTTTCCAGGGAAGAAGTCGAAAGAACATGTGCGCCTCTACGCCGCTGGGCGCTAAATACCGACATGATCTCCTTCATTTCCTAAAGAATAAAATCGAAAAGTACTTCAGCAGAACAGGGTTGGTCCACAAAATAAAAACTCCTTTTAAGCGAAGTTCATTATGAAAGCGGAAAGGGTAAAAAACTATTCATATGCTAATTCCGATGTTATGATACCAGAATCACATAATAATTCTAATGTAATGTAAAGAGTGTCCCAAAATTAAAGCGATATTTGAATTTGTCCCCGTTCATTTAGTAAAGTGTTGGCAACCCTATTAAAAGAACTATTTGACCGATGATAGTTTAGGGCTAGTAAAAAAGGAAAGGTTACACGATAGAATAAGAATTTCTTTCGGAATTCCAATCACATTTATTCTTCAAGACAAGATTTACGAGGAAGCCATACCCATTTGTAATTAGCGCAATTCTTTTGAATAATATTATTTTCTAATATTAATTTCATCATAGCGGAATCAGAGCAATATAAATTGTATCCCAAAAACAATGCAAGCTTTGGATTGGCCACTATTCGTGTAGTAAAGTGTTGGCAACCCTATTAAAAGCGCTATTTCATGGCTGATAGTTTAGCGTTAGTGAAAATGGATAGTTACTCGATAGAACAACGCGTTAAAGCAAGATTCGAATTAAAGAAAAAAAAACATTTTTCTTAAAATCGTTATATTTTTATTGAATCGCAAAGTACACAGGATAGGGTTGTGTATTGAATAATACATAGCACAAATGGCCTCCACGGCTTTTCTTGAACATGATCATTCTTTTGTCGAAATTTTCCACTATCACTTGCATAAATGTGACTAAATTTCTTTGATGCAGTGTTGAATTTAGCCCTTCAAATCACGTGTGCTTATGGCATAAGCCTTTGGCCATAATTCCGAAAAAAGAAATCAAATGTCGTTAAATCACAAGATCAAGGGGGACAATTTTCAAATTTTCAAACTTTCGCTGTCAGACTTCTTTATTTTTGAAATATTGTTCAACAATGAAAGCATGTGTTTCTATCGTGTAACATTCCATTCTAATTAACTTTAAGTTATCTATAGTCAAATAGTTTTTTAATATAGTACATTACGGGATTAAGGCCTTTATAACTGCATGAGTGAATTATATGACTATTAAAATTTGAACCTTAAAATATTTTTATACAGTAGCTATTAAAAGACAAGTCACATAAAGTATTTAATTGACAATGTTATTAAAGTATTTAACTGATACTTTTAAATAGCAACAAGATTGGCAAACCAGTTGGTCGCCAAAGGCGGCTAGTTATAAATAAGTAAATATTCAAACTTTTTAGAATTTATTAAAAAAAAGAAAGCAAAATGCAACCATGTTGGATACTTTTCCGTTATACAGATGTAACGAAAAACTTGCCAAAAAGTCTCCAAATAATCATTGGAAATAGTGAAAAAATCGCTAAAAATGCAGAATTAAGTCAAATTTAAAGTGTAAGCACGTTTCTTCACTTACAGTTTTGTTCGCGTTTTCTTCACATTGGTGCCATTTGTTTTGCCATTTACTTCACTTGGAGACTTGACTCGCTTTTGGCTCATATTGGCGACATTTTGAGCTCGTATAATGGAAAAGTACCCCATGTTGCTCATCGAAATTACAGTATACATTTCAGTGAAGTGAAACTAAAGTTATTTCCATTGATATTGCTTCATGTTAATGAGCATTGTTGTGTTGGATATCCACCTTGTTTTACATTTTGTTATTCTTGGCGTTGCTTTTTCTTTGTTTCATTCAAACTGATCAATTTGGTTACATCATTCACCATTTGATGGTTTGGTGGGGAATACAATCTCTTGAATATTTTTTGTTGGTGGTTTACTATACTCTCAATTGAAATTAGCATTTTTAAATCCTCGAAACCATTCATGGCATTATAATAAGCTATATTCACCATTAATGTCCAACAATAACTGGTTTAATTCGATCGCAGTTTTCTTTGCATTGAAATAATGTGAAAAAAACTTCCTGTAAATGCTGTTTATTTTAACCAAAACTTGTGGTGACATCTTAATGAGCCAGTAACTACCAATAAACATTGGTGGCCACTTTTTTATAGTGGATAAGTTACTGGAATTCAAACCCAAACATCGCGAGTTCGATCCTTGGCGGAATTCAACCTACGTGTTTGCACAATTCCGCCAGCTCTTACATCAAAAACTCAAAATGCTTTTTAAAATATAATACTATAATTGATTTTTAAAAGTTGCTGTCCAACTCTTTAAATACAAGTTCCCTGCCTTATTTACAGGCAAGCAGCATAACTAGCTTCAACTATTAAAAATGTAATTCATTCTCCAAATATTTCCTGTATAAAGACTTTTTCTTCCAAATGATGAAACATGTTTCAATTTGAATCCGCCTGTCACACACATTTTTCTTGAAAAAAATGACTTAAACATTGTGTGATTACAACTATGTATTTAAAGCATTACATAAAAACGTGAGAAAAAAACATGATGCGAAAACACGGAATAAAAACGTGATTAATTTTCTCAAGTAATGCTCATTGGCAGAGGTAATATTCGTATTTTTTTTTTCTGCTGTCAATTTCCCTTTTTTTTAAATATTTTTATAGAAAATAGAATTTTTCCATACTATCATAGAAAAATTCCCCTCCAAATTATTATAGCAATGAATCAGTTATCAATGGATAACATTTGACCTTTGTATTCAGTTTACGTCATATAACTTAAATATATATGAATGTTTTCAAATAATGTTAAAATACGCAAACAGCTTCAAATTAAATTTGAAAGAAAAATTTGAATATTATGCATACGATATGTCAAGTTAATATTTTAAATAATTGTAAATCATTTTTGAAGCAAGTCCTTAAAGGTTTCGAGTGGATTTATTGATGTATTATCTAATGCTGCATTATAATGCTAAATTGTTATATAAATAATATTTTATCAAAGGTTACAGGCTGAAATTTGTAGCTGTTTACTTTTTACATTTAGATAACTGTTTACTTATAAAATACTGTTACCTCCAAAAAATTTGACGTGGAAATGCCATGAATTCCATATTTTACAGGTAACTAAGGCAAAAAAAAAACCCTCTTTTTTTTTAACAATGTTTGTCTATCTGGGGAAATAGATCGCTTACAAATAGAAAAAAAAAGCCCAAAGAAATTTGGTATACCGATTTTAACCAATATTGTTTTATCAATATTTATTTCAATATATTTTTATTTTATCAATACTTCAAGCCATATGATATTCTTCAACGAGAAATCCTTCATTCAGTTTTTATTTTCATGGACACGATAACTCAAAACGAAACAGAGTGGAAAATTAAAATTCAGGGCATGATTTTGGGGTCGTTAGACACCCGTATAATTTTGGATAAGATCAATTGTTTGGTATCTAGTCTATTAGTTTTTATGTAAACGTAGAAATACGCAACTAATAATGAAGGTTAAATTTGCTATATGATCTTTACATTAAACTAGCAGACCTAAATTAAATTTCAGTTTAGTTTAATTTTATTAACACGTGGGCTATTTTGGGACGAATTTTGAACCACGGTCAGATGACGAGGACGGCACCTGAGCTGTCACTCCCGTATCCACACCACATCAACGGGAAGATGTTTGATTCTGACAGATTTATAGTGCCACGTACTCCCTTACAAGGTAGTTCTTCGTTGGAATCTGGCTCGAACCTGAAACCCTCCAGCTCATAAGCCGACCTTACCCCCAGAACATCAAATTACACATAAAATCGTCCAATGAGAAACAATGCTTACTCGATTCTCTTTACAATATTACGAAACTAAAACTCTAACATAAAGCGTGCGTATTAATCTACCCGGTAGATGTATAGGAAGAAATGCAGCTGCCTCAGTAAAGAATAAAAAGGTTTTATTCAGCCTGTAAACTCATGCACAAGTAAATACTAACGAACACCACTTGCAGAAATCTACAACAATAAGTAAGCCGCTATTAAACTGCAAAAGCACAAAGCGCTCAGAAAGAACTCGCTAAAGATCAACACTCCAAAGTGAAACTCAATTGATATTTAATTATTCGCTGAAGCGCTACTCAACTACTGACTACTGACACTTGATTACTGACTTTGTATGCTTTCGTTCTTATAGGTCTTCTTATAAGACATCGAATGTTCTAGAAGAAACTCCAGAATTTTAGTCTTCATGAAGCTATCACCAAGATTCTCGAATATTCAAGGTCTTTCATTGATCCATCATGCATTCAGAACCAGTTACAGCTAATACTAAAATTCTCTTATTCTTATATTAATACAAAAACCCCTTATTCTCTAAAATTCTTATCAACATGTAGAATAGTCGAAAGGAGAAGATCGATAAATCAGACACAATAAAGCATGCCTTTAAAACGTTCATTCCTTACTCATCTTTACCTTTAACTAATCGCATTTCTATTTCAAATGATTCAAAGATGATTAATCTTAAGACGCTAACAAATTATATCTGGCTGTGATGAGTCCTTAGAATCATTGAATCTACAGATGTA
>JAPMOQ010061706.1:29876-45095 GCA_026543055.1 Argiope trifasciata | reverse complement strand
TATCTGGCTGTGATGAGTCCTTAGAATCATTGAATCTACAGATGTATAATATTTATCAATGAAAAACCTAATTAGTAGAAATCTGTGCCTCAGAAAGTCTGCAGATATTACTTAGAGAAAAGGAAAGAGTAACGAATATAAAACGCAGGAAAACGATTTTGAAATCTAGGGCACCGTACGACCTCCAAAGGCGAACTTAAACACCACCTGTCGATTTTATACGCAGCCATATCAGTCTCCTAGGTATTATCAGATTTATCTAGAAATATGAATTGAATTTAAATGAAATAAGGGCCGAAACGCGCCAAAGATCGCACATAGATTCAGTAAAAATGCTAGTTTGTAGCCAACGGTTGATATTTCGCAATTATTGGGCATCAGAGCCCTGCAATGCGTTCTCTGGGATAACACTTGTAATAAAAAATAAAAATGAAATCTACGATCGCAAATTTCAGGATATTATTTTTTAAGCCCTTATTTATCTCAATTAATTTAAGTTATTAGTCATTCTAAACCGGATTAATCTGAGAACAGAAGTCAAATCTCTCAATTCTTCCCCATTGAGGAGAATATAAAATACTTTTATCAAAACTGCTATTAAACGCCTTTGAAGTTTTTTTTGAAGATATTATAAAAATTAAATTATTTAATTTCCTCCGGAAAAAATTACATTCCATCAAAAAAACATCTAGAATGTCATAGTTCTATGTCAAGCTTTTAAAACCTTTTCAAAGAAGCGTACGCAATAATTAGGTAATACTGGTAAAAGAAGGTAAAAAATATATATATGCCATTAAAAGGTGTTGATAATTATTCCCATTTATGATTTATCCATTGCCTACGTGATCTCGAGCTTCAATTATTTGTTGCCTTCAATTATTCAAAACCTCCTGACGAAAACGTGATCATATTCTCACATAATAAAAAATAATTTCGACCCTTTAACTAAAAAGTGAAGCATTTCAGTAACAATAGTCGGGAACTTTGGAATCTAGTGCATTTTTTTATTCTCCTTATTACGGTTAGTTAAAATATAGCAATTATAGGCAGAGTATTTGGAATATAATGCAATTTCTATTATTCGGAATATTTGAGATTAGATCCAGTTCAATAGATCGTACATTCCGATAATTGGATAACTGGAAAGGTAATTTCTTAGGACACAAGCTCAATTTCTTATAACGCCTTAATATAATTGCTACAAGGACGATGTTTACATCATGTGTACATATACTATATTTAAATAACACTATTTAAATATATTATTGAAAGTCAGTTCCATTACCGTCTTTACACATTTTTACTCCAAAAAGTTTGTTTATAGATCCAAACTTTCCTTCAAAAAGGGTAATTGTTGTTTAGATAATCAGAGTACCTTTGTACTATGTATCTTATTGTAAAAAAATATGAATGGTCGTTTTACAAATTGGAATAAATGATTTATTTTAAAGGAAATGGTTGTTATAAGGAGTTTGAGTAGAAACTAGAATAAACGTTTCATTTTTTAAGTGAAAAGTTTTTGTTATGAAGAATAGGAGCAATGGATTTGCATGAGCAACATAGTGCTTTCCTGAACAGCATCGAGACACCAAATATTGAAAAAAAATATTTATTAATTACGTTTATAAATATTGTAATCGGCAGGAATGGACTACACGAAACTACGAAACTCCTTCGCACATTCTCTTTTTACGTTTTCCGTTATGCGGGCGCAACAAAAATATCGCCAAAAAGTCGCCAAATAATCACTAGTCGAAAAAAATGAAAAGTCGCAAAAAAAAAAAAAAATGGAAAATTAATCAACTTTCAAGTATATTTCTTCACTTGGCGACTTTATTCGCGTTTTGTTCCCATTGGCGGCATTTGTTTTGTCATTCACATTGTGCCAAAAAAAGTACCTAAAGTTTTTATCACCAATCTTCTGCATAAAATTCTGGACCTTTGTACTTGTATATTAATCGAATACTGCCGATTAATTGTCAAAAAAAATTCGTTAAAGGTAATACCTAATAGATACTTTTGTAGGTGTTGTGGTTTTCAGCAATTGCATATAGTTAACATATTGAAATATATGAGAGACAGTTTGGGGGAAGCAGCTGGTTTTGTAACATATTATATAACTCCTTAAGTAAAATCTTCAGTTTTTTTTTTCCAAGAGCAGGTGGAAATGAATATTCACAAAAGAGCCACAGGCTTGATAGATGCTCAATGGTCTTTAAATTAATTTACATTCATTCATTTTTTGTAAAAGAAGTCGCATCATTGCCATCCATTCTTTCGGAAATGTTTTGAGTAGTGTGTAGACTCTATTATACACAACCAAAGTGAGATTACGTTCTGAAGGACCCTATTATCTATGCTAGAGCCCTCCCCCCTCAGCCCCCAGATTTCCAAAAGCAGATATTACTTCTCAATATATTTTTTTCTCGCATGCGAATTATGCAAATAGAAAGTATTGTAATCGTCAAGAAAAAAAAATTAAACTGGAAATTTTGATAGGACTCCAAATTTCAGACCTTCCTAATAACCAGGCATATGTTTTCTAAATTAAAAACACATTATGAATAATAAAATTACACATCTTAAAATGATTTTAGATTCCCTTTTGTACTTTAATAGTTTTTTTAATTATTACCAAAATACTCAAAAATTTTATATAATTATTAAATTTTAAATTAGATTAATTTTATTTTTTAAAATTGTTCTGATGCTCATATTTTCACCCTTCTTGAGTCACCCTCAACCTTCCCACATTTGCGCCAAGTTGGGTACTTCTAGATTAAACCGTTTATTTAGCATGCATAGCGTTCAGTATGCATTCAGCTTTATTATAAGTAATTATATATACAAAAATATCAAAAAAATTAATTAAAATGCAATAAAGAGGGTCATTTTATGTTGGTTTTAAAAATACATTAAAACCTTTGCATAAAAAATAATGTGTCATAACGTTAGCGGTATATGTACGAGAATCGATCGATTATTTCGAGAGTGGATATAAAGATATCTCAATTCAAATGAATGCTCTTAAAACGTTAATTCAACAATTGTATTTTCACTACAAAGACAAATCCTCAATCGGTGCATATAGACACTGTATCATTAATGGAACATGCAAAATAGGTTGTGAGCCTCCGGTTAATTCAACTAAAAAAAGTACTATAAAAAAGTCCCTTCATCTGGTTGTATTTTCATGACAAAGATAGATCCACAATACCGAAAAGATACCATTAGCGGTACATGCATCGTAGACTGAGAATCCTTAGAGTTAACAGAGACAATGAACTATTAATGGTGTATGTACCACAGTTTGTAAATCCCTGGAGTCAACTCAGAGGCTCATCATCTCAAACAAAGTTTCCTAAAAAAATTTCCTTCATCTATTGCATTTTTGCTGCATATGTGTCTTCTCATTCACTGCACACAAATAATGTGCCATTGGTGGTACATGTACTATAAGCTGAGAACCTCTGGAGTTAACACAATGCCGAAAAGTACTATAAAAAGTCTCCATCTGTTACATTCTCTTTGCAAAGACGAACCCTCAATTGCTGTACACCGAAAATATACCATTAGCGGTACATGCACCATAGACTGAGAATCCTTGGAGTTAACTCAGAAACTCTTCAGTTCCAGAAAGTACCCTCAGTTGGAACACAGAGACAGCGAACTATTAATGGGGCATGTACCATAGTTTGTGAATCCCCGGAGTCAACTCAGAGGTTCATCATCGCAAAAAAAAAAGTTATCTAAAAAAAAGTTCCTTCATCTTTTGCATTTTGGTTACGTATATGTTCTCTCAATCACCGCACAGAGACAATGTACCACTGGTGGCGCACGTACCATATGTTGAGACAATCTGGTGGAGATTTCTCAGGCCTAGAAATTACTCTAAAAATATCCATCCGTCTGTTCCATTTTTACTACGTGTACAGCCCCTCAATCACCGCACACAACTGATCATGCAATTGCAACATTTTCTCCAGCGAGTTCGGGGGAAGAGTTAAATCCGAACAAGGAAGATCTTTACGTCTTAGGGAAGATGGGAAGGGTGAACGCAGACGATTTGTGATGGATACTTGGATTATAGAAAGGGGCGGGGGAAACCCTCCGACCAACTAGACAATGCCCGGGTTCCAACCGAGAGACGTGATTGGTGGAGGAGCGGCACGCGCCGTGCACGCGCGGATCTCAGTCCCTACCCCCTAGAGGCAATGAAAAATGCCTGATATAAAGTGTGAGACACGCGCCACGAGCCGCTCAACCGTGTCATGCTCTTTGTTGTATCGCAGATAATTAAACGAATTCACGTGTGTTCGCTAAAACGGTTGGATAGTCCGAAGAATTCAAAAAAAGAAATTCTTTAATTCTTCATTTTTAAGATTACTCTATTCCGAATTTTAACTCCGAAAAGTGAGATAATAGTATATATATGTTTTAAAAACCTGAAGTCTATATGAATTTAAATGACAATTCACTAAATACGAATTATAATTTTATGCAAAATCTTATTCTATAAAAATTTAAATTTTAAAATCATTAAAGTTTTTTAAAATTTACCTTTTAATATCCATAAAACATTGCCATTTTTTTAGTATCTACATTTAGTCAACAATTTTCTAGAATTACTCTTTCGTCAAATAACGATCTAAATTACTTGAGTGATAAAAAGTGTTGAATCATGTTTTCTAAAAATCTTATCTTGTATCCTTAAGAGTATTGTAAAGAGTGAAAATGGACATTTCCTCATGCCCTCTGTGCAGGAATGCTTGAGCACTGATTCCCTTATGGTGCAAGAAATGAGTCACTTCTCTACTCAGTCCTTATCTTACGATTCTCCATACCTGCTACCACATTTCAAGAACGATCAGTTGCCCGATGCATGGCACACATCCTTGAACAATAATCCTCACCAGAACTTTGACGATCTTTCACATGAGATCGCCGGGACATTCGACAATAGTGCGCCGCCTACCTCACTGCCGGATGCTACCGTCGCTTCCTCGGCAAGTGGGACTCGCAAGAAGTCGCGTACCAAAAGCGGAGGTTCGAAAAGCAGCTACAAACACGTGCCTCACCGGGAGAAACCACCACACCTGGTGGCTAGGAGGAATGCTAGGGAGAGGCGGAGGGTGCAAGCGGTCAACACGGCCTTCTCACGGTTGAGGAGAAGCGTGCCGGCAGAAAATAAGAATAAGAGACTGTCTAAGGTGAGTTCTTTTCGTTTTTATTTCATTGCTCTACTTGTTTGAGAAAAGAACGTTTTATGATCTCTGGATGTACTTAAAATTTCTACATTCGTTCTTTGGAAAGAATTGAATTTTGTTTATAAAGGAAATGTTGAAGAAAGTTTTTGGAATTTTATGTTTTTGTTCTTTTTATGATAATTTATTCTTCAAAAAACGAGTTTTACTCAACTGCTAAAAATATTTTGTCGTTCTCTCTTTTTTCAAAGGAATTTGACTAGAATAAGCTTCATGAATGCTCTGAAAACTGTGAAATTAACATGGATTATATTTTTAATATAAATTAATAAACTCTGCTCGTATGTTCATTTCGAAACGGATATTTGACCGTTACGAACTTTTTATTGTCTGTACTTTTTTAGAGATATTAAGCTAGAATTGTCAAAAATTTTTTAAATAATTCTCTAAAATCTTTTTAAAAAATTCCTGACTGTTCTTTTTATAAAAATTTGTAAACTATGCTTGTAAAACCATTTCTATATGAATGCTTTAAAATTTATGAAATTTTTAATGTTTGTTTATAGAAATTTGCAAGCTTTGCTAGTAAAACGAATTCTGTATGAATACTCTGAAGTCTATGAATTTTTTCGGACTGTTCTTTTAGTAGAAATTCTTAAGCTTTTCTGTAAAACGAATTCTATATGAGTGCTCTAATATTTTTGAAAAGTCTTCTGACTGTTCTTTTTGTATGAATTCTTAAGCTTTGCACGTAAAACAAATTCTATACGGATTTTCTAAAATTTGCTTACTGCTTCTTTATAGAAATGTATGCTTTTTTTTAAAGTTCTAAATGAATTTTCTAAAATTCTGAAATACTCTTTTAGCCAGTTTATCTGTTCTTTTCATAAAAATTCAAAAACGTTTTCCTTGGAAACAAACAATACTCAAACACTCTGACAATTTTATTGTATGTTTGTTAATAAAGAGATGACTCAGGTTTCGATTTTAAAATGAAGTTTTTCGTAATATTTTTGAAACTTTTATTAGTGGATTCTTTTTATAGAAATTTATAATATTAGCTCTATTTCAGCTCACTATTAATAAATTTTAATAATTTTACTATTAATAAATAGTTTTTCGTTCTGAAACCGATTAATAAGTGTATGTCCTGAATTACTGTTGAATATTTGATCACCTATTCCTTTGATAGAAATGTAATTATTTACTTTTTTTCAGATTCTGCTTATATAAAAATATTAATAATCCTAATATGAATATTTTAAGTGGATGTGTCTTTACATATATATAATCATATATTCATATACTAGTATGCCAGTTTAAGTTAAAAAATTAAATGTTAGATATGTCTAAATTAATTTAATGCTTAAAAATAATATTACCAAAAGTTTTACCGAAGAAAATGTTTGAATATTCTGAAATAATTATAAATTTTTCTGAAACTCATTTTTTAATATATTTAAGAATCGATTTTTTGTTTTAAAGATCGAAAAATGAGAATAATTCTGATTTGCTTTGGTGCATTTTAAAATTTGAATAATTATCTCAAACCAAAGGGAATTGTCTTCCCGAAACATTCTCGCATACCCCCTAACAAAGTTCCTACACCCTAAATTCAAAATTATGAACTCTGCGAATGCCCATGAGTGCCTTGCATGGCATTAACCAGAGAAACAAAGAAATATATATATATATTTCGTGAATTGGGGCTTTTTAATATATCTAAGACGCAAATATGCATTTTGAAGCCTGTTTACCGGCTGATTAAAACCAAAATTTCACATGGAATTGCTATTGCAGTCGCCTAGCTAATTTGTTGATTTACATTATTGTATTAAAATATAGACCAGAAGATGGTAAAATTGGTAGATTTAGTTCAAAATTTGATAAAAAATAAAACAACGTTTCACCTGCTAAACACGTTTGTCAATTTATCATTCATGTAGTCTTTTCTTTTTGTAGTTATTCTGTTAACATATGTTTAGACTGCCGGACAGACAGACTTCCACTGATTAGATTTTATTGAAAATTTGGTATTAATCTACAAAATAGTCTAACGTTTTGCTCAGAATGTTTTTATTTTGTTTGCAGATAGGAAAAGGAACGGAAATAGAGACATATATACTCCCAAAAATGTGTTTCAAACCGTAGAAATTAGTCAAAATCTCGAATTCAATTATTTTTTAGTGTATAACTTTCTCTATACTTTTCTCTATATATTTAAACATTAGAATGCTCCCATTAAACACAAGGAAAATAATTGCAATTACTTCAGAGGGTCACCGGATATCCTACTTTGAGCATGGGAGGTCGCTAACTCAACCATGTTATCATAGAATATATTAAATCAGTCAGGGTTAAACATCCTTCCCTTAACATGGTATAGAAATCTGATAAATTAATTTAAGCTATGATTATATTCTCTTCAAGACATTGTACAAAATTGCGATGTATACCCCAAATAGCTGTTGTGTAACTTCAAAACAGTTCCTGTGTTTTGAGCCTGAAATTTAACAAAATAACTTTAAATAAAACTTGGAGGAAAAACCACAGCTCAGTAAGACTATGCTTACTCAACCAAAAAATACAGGTATTTATATATAAGACTGAAGGAATGCATTTTGCTGTAAGGAACAAGTATGGATTTGCAATCTCTATGCATGTGATAGAATAATAATAATCCTGTTCCTCGTGCTAAATTATTATTTACAACTTGACAGCATACATTTTAATAAGTCTCTATAAAAAAAGAAATTAAAAAATAAACGATTATAAAAGGCAAATCTTGTTACCAGGCAAAGAGAAAAATCAAATTAGGAAGACATTAACGTTACAAAATGAAAATATCGCATGTTTATCAAATACTCAGAATTTTTTTTTGTCGAAGCATTTCATTGCAACCCATGGGTGCGGTGCGCTAAATGGTCTGTCAAATATCACATACAATCAGTAAAAAAGAAAGGGAAAAAATTCTGATTAAATTCCGAAGCGTCTCATCGAGCAAATATCGATTCTATCTTATTAGACAGTTCTGAATTGCAAATTCATTAATGATACGTCTTCAAGAGCGCACTGATAGAAGCCAACCGAATGTCTGAGAAAGAACCAGTTTAAGGAAGAAATTAAGGAGTGATAAGGTTTACGCTTCACTCAATTAGTCTGCTTTAGTAGCTGGCTTCTTGATGTAAGAAGCTAGAATATTCATACTCGTTATTATAAATAATATAAAGCGTAATTGGTGGTTTTTATAGAAGTATCTACTCAAGGTTGCGTTTTGAGAGCGATTATATGTAAAGTTGTTACGTTATCAAGTGTTCCCCCTCGATTAGTATAATGCAAAGAATGTTTTCCCTTCGAATTTTGTGAGTATTTTAGCATAATAATGCGACAAATAAGACGATTTTCTTTGTATTGCATAATCAATCATTCTCTATTAGCATACTAAAAATTATCAAAAAGCGTACATAATGACTATCAGATCTATGCTTATATGGGAAAATGCTACATCGTCTTTTCTCACTTATATTGAAATGTTACATTCTTGAAACAAATGTTTTATTTTCTAGTTTACCAAGCATTCGAAGGAGAAATATTGTAATTTCGAACTTGAGATTTTCTCGAATCTTTACGCATCAATCCTCCTAGAACTTATTCAAATAATCTTACCCAACTCAAATACTCATCCCATAAGGAAGAGATTAAAACATTTTTTTTAATTCAATGTTTACCTACGTGAAATGCAAGAAATTAAATAAAAATGCTTAAAACCAACCAACGCTATATTGCCAGGGTTTTTGCATTATAACAATTTTGATTTGCGAAAATAATTACTTTGAATAATAATAATAATAATAATAATAAAAAGATAAGGGATGCCGATTTTGTATATACAGATACAAAATTAAAATTCATTAACTTCAACTATCAATGGTAATAAATTAAGTTAAGCAGAGTACATAGTATTTATATAAAAGATTATATATTTATCTACATAATATTTGTTCAAAGCAAATTAAAATCTTTGTATTTTTTCTCTGTTATGTATCGCTTTATTAACCCTGATTGAGTTAATAATGGAAGTCCACTGAAAGGGCATAAGGAGGTATTAGCAAGCAGTTAGTGATGTACAAATAAATAATCGAGAAGGATTTCAAAATGACATGGTCTTTAAATTAAATAACACGTTAAATACTGAATTGTTCCAACCTTAAACAAAATGGTATTCTAATATTTCTGATGCCGACATTTTGAAACTGATTTAAATGATTTCATCGAAATATTTTTACTTCCAAAAGTAGATAATATTATTAAATAAAATATTATTCGGAGTTCAGATTGAAAAATTAAAATATTTTCTTCTAAATTAATTATTAGCTTATATTCTAAAACAGAAACAACAAAAGAAAAATTATCGAAAGTTCTCATTTCTACAGAGGCATTGATTTCTAAAAGTCAGAAATGTATTGGCGCAGTTTAGTCAATTTTGGTGTTTGCGCCACTGAACTGCAATAAATGAGCCAACCAGTAAATAAAATAAAATCCGCTCAAACCAACCATAATTAGTAATCGAAAATTTACATTCTTTTTATTTATGGATTTACTTCTCAATATTTATTGCCGGGATGTGACGCAATGTGAATCCGAATCGTAGTGAGACTTAGTTTAGTTTATTTAGATTAACACACAGTTTTCTTAATTATATAAACCTGAAAACTTTGAATTGATGATAACCTTTGGTATTGCAAGTTGCATCATCTTCAAGCCACTCACTGGGAAAGTGTTAGATTTTACACATTCCAAAGCCAATAGCCTTAAAGACCTTTTAATGGAATCTTTTTGGAAATTGGAACTTTTTAGCTCCAAGACGATGAACTTAATATATGACTACCGAGGCCACCAACAATAGTAAATCAGTGTACTTATCTGTTTGTCTTCCACATTTTTGTACACATACTTATATAGTTTCTTAAGGAATGAAATCAGAGAAATATATCTTGACTAGTTCGAAGTTGATGTACAAGACAATTCTTTGATGGGATTGGGTTTCAGAATTGTAGTCTTACAGTAAGAAACTTCGTCAACTTGCTACAGCGATTCCCCGTTTGATATATTGACAGTTTTTCTTTTAGTTCTTATAATTTCTGCGATTGCAAACGAGTAAAAGGTTGTAAACATCTTTAGTTCAAGACTGTAGGATTTAGAATAAGATTATTAATTTAATAATTTCAAGAAGATAGTGTAACGAACTATGAACATATACAGGTGCATTTGCAATAAACTTTTATGTTAAATCTATAATCTACAATTATATATGCCAGAATTCTGCTATACAAATATTCAGGATTTATTATAGAGAGTTTGATTCATTGATTTTTTTCCTAGCGCAAGGTACAATATTGGTCAATGATGCCATATTATTAACACAGTTGATGTCATTTGTAGTGACCATTTAAGACCCAAGATAAAGTGATCACTATACCTGAATGATTAGTACATCCCAATTGCTTTAAGGTATCTGACTACGTTAAAAACACTGGCGAATCAATCACATTGGCGAATTTTTTTTATTGTTATTTCTTGTAGTTCAGGTTTTTCTCTTTACAACAGTTTATTCTTTTTAGGAAAAGGAAGACCTGCCCTATCATCCAGGGTCACATATTTTTCATCTAAAGTTTGTCTTTAATTTCAATTTTCTCAAAACTTTAATTTTCGTAAAAATTCTCCACCGTTAAAATGATATCTCAAAAACAAATAGAGGTATTTACAAAAAAATTTTAGCGTATCATTTAAATAATATGGACAATGAAATGAACCAAAATTTTTATTATTGGTGAAATGCCTTTTCACTAATAGGGGTTTTTAGAAAAATTAAGAAGTGAATTTATGGAAAAAATGCATATATTCGTATATTTTTAAAAATAATTTAGCTGCATTTCAAAAAGTATTTTTTAGATTTTGGTTCATTTCATTCATCATTATACGCTATAAGTTGTGAACAAAGAAAAATAGGATTGCCTCATTGCAATTTTGTGTAGAATGTTAACCATTTTGGTTAAATTTCATTAAAATGTACTACAAATTTTACTACAAAGTTACAAAATTTCTCAAAATATATTATATTTTCAAACAGTTTTGTTGCATTTATAGTATTTTCTATTATAATTTACAATATATCTAAAAACCATAGTTTTAATTAGTTTTTTTAACGATCCAATCTTCAACAAATTTTTCCTTCGAACGTAGTCGGATACCTTACATATAAAATAATTTCCTAAATATACAAGGACACCAGAAAAAAATAGACCCCACAGTATCCTTCCTATTATTAGTTTTAATTTATTAATTTTTTAAAAACAGAAAAAGCGGCATTACGTACAGGATTGAAAAGCCTTCATATTCATACGCAGTAATTTTTTTAAAATTTTCTTACAAAGTTTTCATGACTATTGAGCTACCAAGCATTCGTTGGATGAAACTTTTTTATGAATAACAACCAACAATTATTCTTCAGGGTAATATTCGTGAATTCGTCATGATATTGAACTAATCTTCTTAAGAATCAAAGGATTCGCATAATTTTATGAGCTGATGATGATTTCTTCTTTGGCTCATCTTCTTCGCTATTTTTCACATTGTAGGTCGTCATGTCTTTAGCTCATTCATCCATGACAAAATTCTTCACTTGTAGTTTTTTAGTTGTCTCGCAATCTTATTAACAATGAATCAGGTCTCATAATATCGAAAAGTTCTGCTGCCTTTTCAATGAATCAAAGTCATCTACTTGAATCATCCAAATAAAATCTCCATGCCGAAGCGCCTGGTCATTGAAATTTATCACTACAAGCGATACAGGAGCTATTTTTATCAGCAATTCCTAGATTGATATTCACATTTCTAATCTTTATAAGCGAAATCCACTGTACATATACATTCTTTAGATAAATATATTTCTTCTTATTACTCAACTAAGCATTGAAGAATCTTTATTTTTATTCGATATAATATTACACGTTTTTTTTTCTTTAAGTAATTACCTAATTCGAAATAATATATGTAATAAGAGGAAATAAACCTTCTTTCTCCTCTAACTTAGTGAAATCAGTCGAAATATTCAGCAAGATTTTATTGCTGGTTAACTTCGTAATGTATTAAAAAGAAAACTGGAGTGAAACTGATCAATATTCAAAATATTCATTTTGAATTTGCACCATTTCGCTTACTTCCCTTTAATTTGGCTTTAGTAACATTTTATAAATTATATTCATTGAACTGTTTTCTTTTTTCTCTCACAGTCCTCTAATAGACAAACAGACTAAGAGATCGATATAAGGTTCATCTTCAGATCTTTTTTTTTCACAAAATTTGATGCAAAAAGATACATAGCAAATTTCATATATTAACTACATTTTTTTTTCTATTTCTCAAATTCATAGGTAAGTAAAATTCCTAATATGTGTTTTTGAAACTTAGGGATGTATTAACCGCCTAAATTCATAAAAATATCTTCGATTCTTCGAATTCGATTTTTTTAAAGACTGCAATATTTTTTCTTTGCACGCTTCTTATATTAGTACAAAATAATAATAAACTATCCCATTATCAGGGCATACATGAAGTTAAACATAACATGAATGTATACCATTAAATAAGACAAAAATATTCTTAATTTTATAAATAACAAAATTTGAACTAACCTCAATTCCACACCCAACTTAAGCCACCAAAAGAGTAGAAAACATCTGGAAACGAATTTACTTTATTTGATAATACGCATGAACTGCATATGTTTCAATGCTTCATTGTGTCTTGAGATGTCTTTATTGCTTGTAAATAGTAAGGTATTTATGTCAGATTCATACTGGATTTTTTTATACATAATGCATCTCAACTGGTTGCTCCACACTAATAATCTTTTAACTACGATAATTTATTACTTATTTTTCATACACTTTGAAACTGTTGATACGCAAGGAACTTTAAAATTATGACCTAAACTTTTGATTTTAAAATCATAATCAGTTCTTATTCCATTCGTAAGATAAAAAAAAATGAACTACAGATCTTTAACCCGAGTTGGAGAGTTTGAAACGGCAATAAAACGTATCTTGCACAGTCATTATTTTTAAATGCCATTTTTTTTAACTATTTAAAATATTTCATGTCAAGTCTTTCATGGTGTTTTTCACTCTTAAAGGTGTAGTTATTTAAAAAAAAATTTCAATTTTGAACTTTTCTAAATAGACTATCAAGATTCCATAAAGCACTTGACTTAAAATATTTAACTGTCGTCGATTAACTTTTTAAAACCAAGTTTGCATTTGTAATTAGATATTTTTTGCATAACTACAATATTCATACATGTTTAAAGAGATAAGAACTTAGTTAGCGATGACAAACCGAAAAAGAAAGCACGCGAAATAGTTAAGGCTTCTCTGTAATCAGGTGTTTAATATTCAAATCGCGAGTCAAAAAAAAGTTAACTGACAAACGATATTGTTACATTGTATTTCTCCAAACAAATATTAAATAAAGTTATTACCGGATCATTTTGCGTGACAGAGCGAGATTTTGCACCTCCTCCTGAACCTTAATGCACTTTTTTCTCTTGAAGGTCAAGACCCTGCACAGGGCCATCGAGTATATTCAGATGCTCCAAGACATGCTGTCCAAGGCCGATGAAGACCTAGGATCTGATGAATTGTGTCTGGGATCCGTGGGAGCGGACTCGCTCAACAAGGAAAATGAGCTCCATCAAAGATGGTTACAGTTACCCACGGTGAGTCGCATGTCTTCATTAGTTCCTGCAATAATTGAGGTATCAACAGGAAGCTCATATTTTCTGAAGTGTCGATTTTTTTACATATATTTAATCCAAGAAAGAAGAGTAATTGATTCTTTCTTTGCCGATATTATTTAGAGTCTATCCATGATCGTTAATTCCGATCGTAATGGATTCTTTGTTTGCCGATATAATTTAGAATCTAGTCTGTGATCGTTAGTTTAACTCAGTGTCTCGGGAATTTCTTTTTGGCTTTTGTTAATTTTTACTTCATATAATTTTGATACAATGCACACAACACAAAAACTCATGATTGCGTTTTCTTCTTCATGATAAAAATGCTCCAATAAATAATTGAATTTTCTTTTCAAAATGACACAGGAGTTAATTGTATAGAGCATTTCATTGTGGTAAATATCTTATTGGTTCATAAATTCCATGCAGAATTTTTAAAAATGTTTACCTCATTAAAGATTCTAATGCTTAATGCAATATCCTAGGTGGATCGATTCGGATAAGATTTTGAAAAGAAAAGATTGCTACTTTCTAATTTTAGTACATTAATACGTCTTCCCCGAAATCAAGGCGACTCGGTTAGGCCATGGTTGTTCTTCCCTCTATGTTCTATCTGTAAGATGTTTGGAAGAGTCCCTTCCCCATGTAAAAAGGGCATGTGCAAGCGAGTATGTGAGTGTCATCTTTATATGAGACAGAAGTCAGACTCTTGCCTTCAAGTGTTTTGGAGACTTTACCCTCAGAGGCTACTGCTCGAAACTCGGTTTAAATAGCTGACTTCGTCAGTGGGCTTGTCTTCGACCAGTACGTAAATAGCAACAACTGTACACTAATTTTTAAAAAAGATTTGTTTTTAAAAGATAGTCTACTTTATTTTCTAAGATTTTTTTAAATATTGAAAATACTTTGTAAGATATTAATATAAATATTACGGAATTTCGTAGTTAATACTTTTTCTTAGATTCATATCCAGATGACAATTTCAAATGAAAATTACATTATTAGCTGATAATTTTTCTTCGGAATATTTAATGACATCGGAAGCATACGATTGCACAATGCTTCAAAACTTTATGAAATGTTGAAAATGTGGCCTTATTAGAGGATGAAGCACATTTTACTTATTGGAAATATTTTTGTTAGGGGTTCGTAATAAAATTTAAATTTTGTACACACACACACACACACACACACACACACACACACACACACACACACACA
>JAPMOQ010061706.1:14985-29776 GCA_026543055.1 Argiope trifasciata | reverse complement strand
ACACACACACACACACACACACACACACACACACACATATATATATATATATATATATATATACGTTGCGACACAAAAGCAGAAAAGCAAAAGAGAGAAAGAGACTGAAATTTTCCCTTCAATGGTTTTATAATGAAATTTTTATAGGGATTTTGACACGTGTAGATTTAAAATAGGAACACTTATGATAGGGATTCTTTTGTCTAATTTGTCTGGGTGCAGCTTTAGGACAGGGATTCTTTTTAAACATACCTAAGCATCCTTAAAAGAATGTGCTAAGCATTAAGGAGTTTTATCCTTTCATTCGGAGCGTGAAAACTTGCTGAATTTACAGTTATCTAGTGAGCGTGTAGGATTAAATTAAATTAAAATATTTAATTAGATAAATAAAAAAATAAAAAAGGAGGAATCGGATAAGAAAATAAGCAGACGTTTTAAAATAAAGTTAATATGGGCTATATTAAGGTAAAAGGAAATTAATACGAATTTACACTAAATTAAGAGATTTCATTATGTATATAATTTATATAAGTTTCTAAGGCACTCTCGTTATTCAGAGAATTTGGATTACAATCTCATTTCACTCAATTTGCTTTGAAAAACATCTTCATCTGGGTTTTCTGTAATCATTGCAGCAGAAAAACACATCCATCATATTCTAGATCGAATTAAAGTGTCCAATTTAGCAAGCTCAATGCGGGTGCTCCTTTCAAAAACCTGTTATCAGCATCCCGCATGTGTTAGAAATCTTCTGTTCTCTTGCGAATAACAATTATAAAGGAGCTCGTCCATTTCATATCTTTTTAAAGATTTTTATCTATCTGTACAAGGACAAAAATACAACTAAAATTTGAGAAATTAAAATGGCAAAATAATGTCAATATGTAAAAAAAATAATTGATGATCAATTTTTACAACAAATTTGAGAAAATGATAACTGTTTTTGCTTACAAATGCTGAAAAAATAATTTCTGGCTTCAAAGATTTGGTGAGTTTACTTGGCACCTACTTCTTTAATTAAGTTTTGCTATAATGTTGCTCTAATTTAATTTTTTATTTAATTGATTATTTTGTGCGATCCATTTTGTGGCTAAACCTGTACTTTTCAATCCTTAATGTTTGCCTCTTAAAGATAAATGAAATGTATTATTTGGTTTATTCATATTATTAATCTTTGAATGAATTATGTATCAAACTGGAATAATGACGCTGTAATGAAGGAGATATAAATATTTCTCTCGCACGTGTCTTTGCGGTCTGCTTTAGAGACGGAATGTTGAGGTATTAATGTTAGATTTTGAAATCAAGAGTGAAGAGGAAACAAATAACAAAAAAAAAAAAAACCCAGATACCCTTATTATTTGCAAATTGGCAATAATGAATAGTAAAAAAACCATATATCAAATAAGTGTGGTTATAACCTCTAGCTTCTCACCTGGAATCCCTCTGCTGTAAAATTGGCACTCAGCTCTCCATAGTGTCATCCATCGTTCAAGAAATTGCATTCTAGATTATTAACAAAATTGAGAATAAATTCAGTACACTCCTGCGGATTTGGTTCGTGAATATGAGGCTTCCGTATTATCCGACCTAGTTTTCTTTTATAGTATTTAAATTAGCAATAGCAGAATTTATGGTCAAAATGATAACAGTTTATATCTTTCACTTACTTTTTGTCTAATAAACAATAGAAAGGTGCCGTGAGATATTCAAACATGCTTAAATTACCAGTACAAAGCCTTCTATTTTCTATTCATATTCTACATGGCTTGAGATTGATGGAGGGTACAGTGCTGAATAAAAAATGTAAAATTACGTATTGTAACAGGAACAGTATGAAAACTTTGTCTTCTGCTATAGGTGACCGAAAAAAAAATAATAAGATTCATAGAATTCCGGCCAATATCGTTTTTTATCCGGCCTTTCTTTCACTCATATTAAGCCAGAAACTTAGGAGTACACTATAGTACTTATTCTAATAATGATATATTGCCGTTCTATTCTAAATTTTCATTACCATTGATTATTTTGACACACTTTTCAAGTACTATAAAAATTATGTACACATATAAGCTGTAGATTTGCAATAAATTTATGCATAAATTTTAAGGTCAAATAAAAAAATCATAAACTGAAAAGCCAAAGTCATTGTATTGAAGAAAATTCAATCCCGTTGGAAACCAGCTAGCGAAGAGACAAACCAGTCCAGCGCTACATTCGTCTGTCGCCTTGTCGTGCGCTCGCCAGAAGGCTTCTTTACTTTTTAATAATTTGTTTTCTTCAGACGAAAGTTTTCAAAATACCGATGCCGGTAATCAGTAGTTTCTCTGCGACATGATGCGGGATCGCTGCAGCGTGAAACCGCAGACCTGCGGTTTCGGGAAGTGGTCACGAAACAAGTGAGTTAGCAAGGGTATGACAGAGGAAGGTCAAGAACAAGGTTGTGCACCGTTGTGTTTAAGAAGGCGTTTCGTTTTCACCGACAGAGCAAATTTGTTGTACGAACAAGTGGAATTCAGAGCAGTTAGAAAAACAAAAATGCCAGGAAGTTTACATTGGGTTACTGTGTACAGTTATTATCGACTCGTGTTGATTTTGAAAGTCATTTTTTATAAGGAGAAAAGGGAGTTAACTGTATCTTTGATTACACACTTCTTTGTCATGTAAAGAATGTTGTAAGACATCCATCTAGAATTGTAGAAAAAATTGAAAATCCTTATCCATTTGTTCCTGGCGAGACTACTATTTTACAAGAAGTTTCCTCTTAATTTTATTGCGTATTACTACCAGCATTCAAGACCTTCAAGAAAAACTTAATGAAGTGATCGATTTATTTTTAGCTTCCGAAGACGTTCTGGGAATTTAGTGTTTAAAAGCCTGTCAGGGTATAGAAAACATTTGCTGTGCCCTGGAGCGGTAGACACGATGATCATACCAATAACTTAAAAAATAATCTGGTTTCTTTGAATTTGCAATTAGATGAGGCTATTCATCACCCGATTATGAAATTAGTTATTTTTAGACCAGTTTTTTTCCATTCGTGCGACTGAATTTATTGTGTATTCTATTTGACCTTTAATTTACCCATTTATTCAAAAAGCATCTTAACAAAACGAAAGTTTCAGTATTCAAAAGTATAGCTATTATTCATGTACACCGGTTTAATGCCTTCTTTTGTTTTTTAAAAATGAAATTCACGTTTTCAATAATTCTGTCAAGAAAAATATTTTTCACGTTCAAACATTTTGATAAAAATAAATGTTCCATTTTTTCGAAACTAAAATTGTTTAAACTCTGAAATTCTTTTATTATTTTTTATCGAACACTGGACAAAATGGAATTTTCTGATCAATGAAATGGCTTAAAACGATGATTTTAAAAGCTTCAAAAACTATTTTAGTTGTATAAGAGTGGATTTTTTTCAATCTGAAATGTTTGTGTGTTAAGAATATTTCACTAAAAATGACAAATAAAACAAGGAACTATTAAAAAAATTATGCCATAATTTTTTAGACATTTAATGTGTCAGGCAACAAAGATGCAATTCTCCTTGTTGAATATTCTGACTAATGGAAATATGCCTATCTCTATAGATATAATCTATTAGGTGACGATTGGAATAGCACATAAAATTTCATTAAAGATCTACTTTCATATTGATCCAGCTGGCGACGGGTGGACATTACAATCTTGAGCATATTAAATGCATGCTGCATAAATCATTTGAAAAAAACATGTAAATCAACTTTTATAGTCAGTGAACGTGAAAGTTTCCGCCTGAGATTCGTAAGAAATCGCTTAAACATATTCACAAAAGCAAAATTATTATAATGTCATTTGCAATGATTAATAATAAATATATGCAGCATGCATTAATCTTTTACAATTAAGCACTATGGTCTATAGTTAATTTTGCAAAGAAAAAAAAAGTGGTCGACTGTGATGAATTAAAACATATTAGAGCATAGAAGCAAATTACCAAATTAAAAATTAATTCTTGCAGTAAAAAATTTAAGTACTAATAACTACCTAAATTGTTGAACAAATGACGTAAAAATATGATTAATAAATACATATTGTGAGCTATCGAATCTTCAATCGATCAGGTGATATTTAAGAGTTGATCTCGTCTTAATTTAACGGTTTAATCTCTAGGAATGATCAAAAGTAGATTGATAATACTTAGCTGATATTTAAATGTAAATTTTAAATTTCTCTTATAAAAACAGAAAGAATAATTCCAGCTTTAAAAAAATCCATCAACAAATTTTGTCGAATTTTTGCATTTCAGATTTGTACCTAAACTCATTTTTAGAATCTTGCTTGTTTATTGGTTGGTTTATGAATACAATAAACCGAAGCACAGTAAATTAGACAGGTGAAATAGCATGCTATTTTTTCTTTCAAAATTTACACATAAAATCCCATTTTGGGCAAAATCCACTAACAAGTAGATTGTCCATCATTATTCTTTTTGAGCGTGTATGAATATAACTACTCAAAGGCCGATAAGCTGTAAGAGAGAATTTTAATACATGAATATCGGTATATGATTTATTATTTATTGATATACCGATTGATTCAAAAGTCCGTTAACATTTGAAAATTCAACAATTTCGCATAACAGTGCAGACAGAGTGGTAAAAATTGCCACACAAGTTTGAAATGACATGGGGTTTTAGTAAACCAACCAACCAAACAAACAAACAAAAATTGATGAAGATGACTTGCTTGACTAACGTGTTGCGGACTACCAAAGCCCGTTTCACATTCAGAAGGTCTTCCATTCTCACAAACGTAGAATTTGGCCTACTGAAAATTCTAGAACTGCCTTGGAAACCTTATGTAAAAAACGGAAAGTCTCAGTACAATCTATATTTGCAATATCTATCGTGATCGGATCCTTTTTCTACGGAGAAATGCTTGGTTCTGCTTTTCAAACTGTGAGTGTACGGATGCTAGGTACGTCGATATGTTACAGATTCACAGGGTAGCGCTCCACTACGTTTTTTAACGCGTGTAAAAAATCTTTTGCGCACATCTTTTAGCGAGGATCATGTGCTGAGCTGCCACTGCCGTCATGCTTATCTCTGAGGTGCACAGATTCTAATCCGTGTGATTATTAGTTGTAAGGTTACCTGAAGTCGCAAGTTTACCACGGTCGTCTGACCTCATAAGAGATGGAGGCAATTTCTCACACCTCGCTTACAGGTACGGTTGACGAATGATGGTAGATATGCAGAACATTTGTTAAAAAGAACATTGTCTTTTTTTGCCTTTTTATCAAATAAAGAGCCCTTTATCGGCCGTTTTCTGCATTTTTTTTTTTTGGTTTTAAAACATCGTGCCATTTCACTCATGTGTGTCAATTTCTAAATCTCTGCCTACATTATTTCGAAAAAGTATTGGTTTTTCAAATGTTAACGGACTTTTGAATTACCTAGTATATGGATGGTAGAGCAGACATTCTGTTAACATTTGATCCAAAATTGTATATATATTTATAATTCTAACTCATGCTAATTTTAGTATAAATATTAAATACAATATACGTCGGTCTATTTTCGAATTAACGTACTCGCAGATAGACAGGCGTAATTAAGAAAATAATTTTTCAGAAACACTGAGAAGATTATTGCATGGAAATCAAAAATAAAATTTCTAGGTCAAATTATTTGAACGATTACAACCAACCAGTACCATTACACACCAAAAGTTCATATTAAAAAGTGCATTATTCAGCAAGAAGTTTAAGAAAGAAACTCTATTACAATAGTGATCTTCTAGTAATTGAAAAATTATTACTTCTCAGACCCTTCTCTTTCAGAAATAATTTCCTAACGATTTATAAAAGTAATTTGCTTATTACTTTAAGCAAGTTAAGATTGCACTGCTTAAATTCAGATAAAGAAATTATCTTAAATTACAAAACTTCTCCACATTTTTTTTTTAAATATAAAACTTCTACCCATAAACCACTTTAATCCCATCAAAAAAAGTAACTTTACCATCCTTCAAAGCGTCACGACTTAATTTTTCTGAACCGAAAATGCCCTTCTCACGCTTGTTCGGGTAAAATTAACTCCCCATCAGTGAGGGAGAACCCATCTCCCACGCCCAACGTGACTCCCCAATCAAAACAGGGGAGAGGGGGGAAATCCAATGGTACTCTACCGTTAAATCGTGATTGTACCCAAACACATCTAAAACAATCAAGATAGAACCGTTTATGGGGGGTACCAAGGTAAATTCGAATGCTTAGTGTCTAGGTACACAGCAGGGATGGCAGGGGGATTCGATTCAAGTGGTCGACCTCTGTCTAATTTTTGTTGTATTTTTATTGCCCGCAGGCCCGACTCTCGTGTTGTTATGACGTAAGGAGGGAGTCGCGTGCTTGTGGTGCCAGGTGATCCTTGTCATGGCCCGATGTCGGTCAGATGCGTTAAATATATGAAACATGCGTGCGCCTCCAGTGCTGTTGTGGTTTCTTCGAGGGGGATTGAATTTTTTTTTCTCAAGGGAAGTTTCTCGGTCGTTTTTTTTTAACGTTAAGAATAAATTTTAAGGTTGCTGTTTTTTTTTTCATGGTGATCTTGCACTTTAAACGTCTATGCTGATGGATGGTAATCTCCTTTTTGTTGACAATGAAAGATTGAAATTTAGTTAAATGAGGGATGTAGACGTTATTGGAAGGAAATTAGGGGTAACTTAGGGCAATTTTTCCCACGGCTACGAAAGGAGTTGTAGTGGAATGCATGGGAGAGGGTATGGGAGAATAAGATTGGGATATATTCCCACCATCTCTCTTCAATTTATTTTTAAATTAATTGGTTCAGTTCTTTATTTGGCCAAATTTTTTTTAATAGATCGAAATCAAAGACAAGCGAATTGCTGGGATTTTGTAAATGATTGGGAACTCAGCAATAATCAACAGCAAAAAAAATGATCAAAAGTTATGCCCATTGAGTTTAATCACATAAGAAAAACTATTAAAGTTTCAGTTTAACACATTTATTGCCACTGACGTGCCTGTGCGTTACAAATAATATGTAATTGTTCCAAACCATCTATGTTATTAAAGCTTATTGACACTTTCTCTACTACAGTTAAAAGATAGCAAAGAAAGGGTTATCTAATTAGATAGATGATTCTGCTATCAGGCGTGGGTAGTGGCAGAGAACTGTTAATAATGAACTTAAATTGATGCATCTTGCTTGATTTTATATTCCAAGTTTTGTATTCAATAAAAATATTGAATTTCAATTAACTTGAATGAATAACAACTCTACAAAAAACTTTGTAAGAACTTATTTAACTATTTATTGCTCAAGATAGCATAGTAGAATTACAATTAAAAAAAATTTCTACTTTTTAAAATTTTTGACATAAGGAATATATAGATTCGCTATTAATTACATCATTTAATTAAAAGCCTTCGTTTCAGGACTTGAATTTTTATTGAGAATAAAAAGTATACATTTTAATAAATTTAATATGCATTTTAATCGACAACGTATCGAAATGAACATATAAATTGATTTAAATGTTCATGTAGTTATTGTAATTTATGCTTATGATATATTACTTAAAAATATTAATATATTATATTGTATATACACACAGATTGAAACAATAATTATTATTGATATTAATTAATATACGAATTAAAAACTTACTTAACCATTTATTACTGAAATTAATATATTATTTTCGGAATTTCAATTTTTTCTTATTTTTTTATACATTGTAATGGATGTTGAAATAATAAATTTATAATTATATACACTATTACAGTAAAAGCTCTTTATTCGCGGAGTGTATGTTCCATAAATATGCTGCGAATACAGAAACCGTGAATACGGAATGGTAATTTATGTGGGATTATAGGGGATACGTTCCTAGGTGAGAAAAAAAAAGAACAAATATATAAAAAAAATCAATTTAATTGAAGTGTTTGAACATTTTGATTAATTATCTTAAGGCTTAGGCAATGGTTTGAAGAATTTTGAAATTTTCTCTTGCTTGGCAGTTTTTAAAAGCTCCTTCCATTCAGACTGATACGCAGCAGTCGCATTAGCAATTTGCCTCTTAAAAATAAGACTTCTTTCCATAGAGCGATCCATGTTCATAAAGAAATCGCAAAGCTCATTTGCCATTCTTAAACCTTCACTAAGATTTTTCAAATTAAATGTCACGTTTTCAGTCCTTGTTGAAGCCTCTTCTTCAATGGGCTGGGAATTTAACATTTCCTCCAAGTCAGTTTCAATCAGATCTTCATCTTGCGCTTCAAGCAATTCCTGAATGTCACTTGATTCTATCTGTTCGAACCCATCTCGTCTTATTCCATTCGCGATTTCGGTTATGTTTGCAGTTTGCATTTAACAACATACTTTAGACAAAGTTGTAATAAAATCTATTTTACTTTTATTATTAGTCCATCCGATGGCATTTACAAAGGATACTGGATTGGATACCTATTGGAATCCTTTTATTAATATGCATATACTTATTAAATCCGCGAATAAAGAAATTTTTAGCCGCGAATACAGGAATTGGGTCGCATTTTTGAAATCCGCGAATAGGGAAAACGCGAATGAAGAAAGCGCGAATAAGGAGCTTTATATAAAAATATTTTCATTTTAGAACTAGCGTTTTATCAGCAATAAAAAAATTATGTATTGTAATAAATTTAATAGACATTTTAATCTATCATACGTTTTAATAGACAGTAGATTGAAATTAACATTTAAATATATTTAAATGCTCATTTAGTTATCTAATATATATTTATGATATGAATTATGATTGGATTATTTTAAAATTATTAATTATAATAATTACTTTAAAATTTTAACATATTAATATAATATTCTATAAATCAAAAGTAATGATAATAGTTAATATTAGTTATTAATGAAATAACAAAATATTATATATTAGGAATTGAATTATTAATTAAAATTATAATTCATCATTAATATTTTATTCATTGAAACAATACCAATCTGTCTGGTAATCATACTCCCCTACAACAATATTAATATTTTTAATGTTTTATAACTTCTATGAAGATATAGTTTATTTTATATAAAAATTCAATTTCTTTTACAGAGCTGGACTGATGACAACCAGAACAGTTGCCTCTCGTTCTACGACGATTTCGGTGACGGCATATAAAGCAACTTCAAAGTTGTTCTCATAAGCACAGCAAGCATATCAAGAATCACAAGTGGAACTTCTCTCCTCACAGAAGTTGCTGCAGATGAATTCACGCACGCTAGAGCTTCATTATAATCGTTGATAATTCGTGAGCGTTCACTGAAGCACCTGCATGTAAGGGAGACGGTTGCTCCGAGTTTGGGGCGTTTCAGCGTTGCTGCTTAAATTTTGTACATTGTAGAAAAATTCTGGAACTGTGCATGTTCATGAACCACTGATTGCAATTAATTGCATTGAAACATTTAAATATACAGACACGAGGAAAAAACTTTAATGTTCACTAAGAAAACTAGCACAGATATGAAATCTGCTCTTACTTCTTTCATAGAAACTGACTTTAACATACTTTTAAGAATCTTGTGTATTTACTTTTCATCAAATGGAAGCTTTAATTGCAAGACTCGAAAGAGTTTTGTTCTAAAAATGATCTCTGAGAGAGACAATATTATTCGAAAGATGTTTCGCATTTAAAAGACCTACTTTCATATTGGAAACACTTTTTTCTTGGCAAATCAACTGAACTAACATTACAAATTAAGTGTTTGATGTATTCAATTTGAGGAATGTGTAGCATGGAGTCTAAATGTGAAAAGGCACAGAATTGTTAAATTGATAACATGACTTTAAAATGTTACACAATCAGTATTATCAACTGTATTTTTTAGTGACTATTTAAAGATTTCAACTCACTTTTTTCTTTACTATAAAGGCAATAAATTCGCATGCATAAGTATTCTAGATTTTTTATCTTTAATTTACTATAAATTTTATTTCATTTCGTATGTTTACTCTATAAACTACAGTTAACTTCATAATTTATAAAATATTTCCATTTCTTATGAAACCTGCTTTATTTCTATCTGAATTCTATTCTGTCTAAATACTATGAAGCAGAATGTAATAATCATCCAATAAATTTAGATACCAGATGCAATTCTTGCAGATTAAAAAGTAAAAAAGTCTTATCGATATTTTTACTACCCAATTTGGATCTCGTTCTTGGCTAACGTTACTGACAAATCCATTAACAATATAAGATGAATTAAGTACTGTATTGTTGAATACGTTTGAAGATCTTTGAAAATAATTCTGATAAATAACGAAGCACCAATATTTCGTATTCTATACAATGATATAATACATAATATTTTAAATAAAAACTGTTTAATTGTTAAGATATATTTCCAATGATATGCAGTTTTATTAAAACTGTCATAATAAGCATGCAATATAAAAAATCTTTTTTTTTGCACATTCCGAATTAATTTCATAATTTATTATGATTAAAATGAGATTGTGATGATATGTATATAAACAATGTACAAATAAGAAGCATATAAACGGTGCTTTGCTATGATTCATAATTGTATATAATACAACACGAATGTTTGGCCTAATCTCTAAGCCTAACTCTCATGAAAAGCATGCTATAATACTAAACTTTTTTGTTTGCTTTTTCCGAATTAATGTTAATTATATATGATTTACATTAAAAATAATTTGGCAACTAATTGAATTTATTTTGAAAATTATTATTTTGATGAAAGGACAAATATGAATCAATTCGCTCGACTGTTTCTTGTTAAGTTTTTTGATGAAAGAGAATACATGCAATATTATTTAAAGAAAAGAAAACCCTCTAAGAATAAACATACTCAATTAATTTCATTCAAAATATAAAGGCTAGGGAATCTAACAGCAGTGTACTGTTCAGAAATAATGTTATTGTCACAGGTATGGAAACAGAATTTTTCTAGTAGAATTATCTAGTCTTGATGAGTATGTTTTATAAGGCAATTAGAGTGTGTGTTGTATGAAGTATATTTCAAATATTGTAGAATTGCAGTAAGTAGAATTTATTTTTACTGCAGAAATCTATTTGTGTTAGGTGAAATGTCGTGCCTCCTTTTTTGCTTAAAGAGAAAGCTATCATTTAGAATCAATTCGGTTTCAATCTTTTATTAAAATCTCTTTCGGTTAAAATTAAATTAAATTATTAATTCGGTAATTTGATATCCTCAGATGTATTGCATGTTAATTTCTGTTATCCAATTACAGTGCTGTTGTAAAGAGTTTTTCGTAAGCTGCATCTTGTGGTAATATTTGAGAGTGTTGTATTTTATTTTGTTAATATCTCAGGAACCGTAGACGTAGAAACTCAAATCTCAGGAGATAACTGCTTATCTTACCGGCAAACACTCAGGAAAGTTACCTCAGGACTATAAAAGTGTTAAATGTTTAGTAGTTTATAGGAAGGTTAGTTTGTCCTTTGCCGGCATGCAGGGCTTAAGTGGTTTGATAGATGCATAAAAGAAACATTAGAATCTGAATTTTATTGTAAATTTAAAGATTAGAAAGAAAAAAGAGCTATTAATATTCTTTCTAATAAATTTAATGTCATTGGTTTCCCTCAAAATATATTTAATTTCCATTTATTAAACATCTTAAAAACTTCTTAAATAAGTGATAAAAAAATGGGAATCGGCTCTCTTATCACAAAATTAAAACATGGACAATGAGAAAAAAAATAATTAGCAGATATTTATTTTGATGTGATTTTTATTTCCAAATCATGTGCCAAGAGTTACATGGCAGTTTCAACTACATTTTTTTCTCAGAAATGTGAAAAATGTGTGCTCTGCATCGAAAATCTGCGATCAGAATCGAAAGCTGTTCTAGAATTCTGAAGCAGTGTTCACACGAGGCTAATTATTGTGAGTAATAAAACGTCACACCTACTTCAGGAAGATCAGTGACCACAATTGGACAACGGCAACTATTTGCACTGGTGAGACAACTATTAGTTATTGTCCCGTTGGGGTCGTGTAATGTTCCTAAGGTAGGTGTGATCTTTTACTGTGCGCAGTAATTGATCTCGTATGAAAGCTGCTTTAGTAATCTACATGATTCCCAGAAGAAGATAATTTAAAAAACATTTTCTTCAGATTCAGAGAGCATTCTCAGCTTCCGAACCCTCTCCCCTTTATTACATTGCAAAATTGGAACAAACTTAGTAAACACAACCTCATACCAAAATCTCCATCTATATTACAATGAACTGAATCCAACCTAATGGTATTTTCTTCAGGTAAATCTTAAATAATGATTCGACTTCGTTTGTGCTCAGTTTACCGCATATCTCGATATTTTTTAATGTTTTGAATGATTTTCGATAATTTCAGGACAATATTGGGAAATTTGGACAGTTCAAAAACTGATGTGCACCTGATACAATTTTCCTTAACTTTCTCTGTCTTACCAAATGTATTACCAAGCTCATTCAATTTATAACAATTTCTTGACCATCTTTCTCTTTGTCATAAAGAATGCAGCACAAACATACATTTTCAAAAATATATATGTATTTGGAGATAGGACTTAAGTTATTTTCTGAAAATGCATGGGAATATTCTAGCTTAATATCTGACTAGCGACTGTCTCAATCCTTTTTGATCACACCCATTATGTAGGCATTCTAGAGCTGACTAAAGCAGAGATCTATGGCATGTAGAATGGTTCCAGTGGCCGACAGGCAAGGGCTTGGTTTCGGTTCAGGTGTGCCTCAAATTCGAGACCCGATAATTCCAATTCCAATAAAGAACCACCATTTAAGCATGTCTGGTGCATGCTAAATGTTTTGGACCTAATTGTCCTTCCACTGGTTTGTAGAAAGCTCAAGTGTCGTTCATTTGACAGAAGTTTACGAATTACGAGGTCCAGCTCAATATAGCTTTAGTGTGGCTTTAAAATGGGACGTTAATATTACTAAACTAAACTCTAAAGTGTAAATTGCTAACTATTTTTGAGCGAGTCTTTATTTTTCAATTGCTGCTATTAGTTCACACTTTCTCTTGTTCAAATTTTCAATCGTTAATAAAAGACTTTTTATTCATCCACTCAAGTTCAAATACATTTTTTAAAACTTGAAGTGGATGACATTTGATGTTAATACAGTTTTTTTTTTATATTAATTCATTAATTAAATATAATTAATTTTTAATACTTAAAATAGAGTTTTGGCAATTTGTTATAAAAATTGAAGTCAACAGGCAGTAGTTAAAACTGTAAAATGCGAGGATTTCAATAATTTTCAAGTGAAGTTGAAGAATGCGAGTTCAATTCTTACAAAAATCAATCATATTTTGATGCTTAATATTTTTTTGAGAATTATTTAGTAAAACGTTACTAAAATGAATTTTATCTTTATTGGCTTAAACAGGAATTGAATTAAAAAATTCTTTTTTTATATTACTCGTTTTATTTGAAAGCAAGATAGTTGAAAAGAATAACATCCAAATTTTAATCCAATACATGCCATCCAATCTAATAAATGACATTGGATTATCATTTTAAATGCATGTTTTTATTCAAAGTTTACTTATTCTTTATTTTTTTTCTGCATCAAAATAGTGAAAATTTTATACATCCAGAAGTCTTGCGGAAGGAAAAAAAACCATCAGAAATTCTCTGTTTTGAATTTTTGTTGGTTGGAATTTTACAGAATGGCTAATAATGTATTATTCTTATAATTCATATCAACTATTAATTTTATTATTATACCCAATTGAGTGTTATAAAAAAATCGGAATAAACTGAGGAAAATAGTAAAATAACGACAAATGAAATAACAATAAATTCTAATAAGTAAACCTAAACAATCGAGAATTTTGGTTTTTTTTTTTTGCTAAGAGTTAGAAATAACTGTTTCCGTATTATATAAATTATGCAAAATCATTCTACTCATTAACAAACGAGTATATAATGCACCATTTGTCTTATGATTTATTTACTGTGCACCAGCTCTGTACATATTAGAGTTTTCTATTCGAATTTCTTAGTTAGACCGCTGCAATCATGCACAACAGCAAAACTTCATACATTCAGCACTTCAAAGGAAAAAAAATTAGTATTTTATGTATTATACTTCTATAGTAAGTCTGTGTTAGTTTCATTTGCAATCATTGTTATGTATGATATGAAAAGGCGTAGAAAATCAATAAAAAATTTTTAAATGATAGTGTCTGCTGTTTAATTAGCTTCTTTTTTGCTTTTATTCACATGCTTTTAAGTAACCTAAAAGCGAGTGAAAATCTCAGGTATAAAAATGTATTATGCTTTGCACGAAGTTATTCGATATAAGAAATAAAAATCATAGATATGTAAGAATGCCATTTAATCTTACAATTATCTTCCCACTTAACTATTTTGTCAATAAAAATAGTTTTAACAATGTTTTTTAAAATAATCTCTGTAGAAATATATTCGCACATATTTTTTATGAAACCTATACTATTATACGTTTATTATTATATAGATTATATTATTCATAAAAACAAAAGATTCATAAATATAGGACAGTAATCTATAAATAATGTTTATTAAGAGGTATTTTATCTAAAAAAATTTCTTTTCATTTATTTTTAACATAATAAAATTTAAAGGATTACACATAACCTATAAATTACGATATTCATGTTAAAATTGGTAAAATCCCTTCTCAAAGCTGGACTTTGAGTCTTTGAGCAAGAAGTTACTTCGTGGATATATATATATCCCTTATTTTGAGTCCTTG
>JAPMOQ010061705.1:0-10172 GCA_026543055.1 Argiope trifasciata | reverse complement strand
TCTTAAATACATGATACATAAATATGATATTCGTCTTTTATTTCAAATGATTTTCTATACATTTCTAAAAGTATGACCTTAGATGACATTAACCATAGTGAATTACTTAGGAATATTGGTACATTCCACAATATTTGTATTTTGATCTTTTTAAAGTAAATAAAACCTTAAAGTGAATGTCTTTTTAGGTTCAAAATTTTTACAATTGATATTTTTTGAAAAGCAGGAATAACTGAGTTTTTCCCTACCTTAATCTGAAACTGAGAAAAACTGAACTGGGTAATGAATATAACAAGCATGATCAAGCTGGCACTGATTATAACTTACTAGGTTTTATGCAGTGTTTTTCTATTTGTAGCTAGCAATAGTTGAAATGCAAATAATTGCAGATGTTTGAAGTCAACAAATGTTAGAGAAGCACTGTTCTTACAATTCTGATATACTATTGGAATGTAAATGCAAGCTTGAGTCTATTGGTTTAATTTCTCTCAACAAATTTATTTTAAGGACAATTTAAAGGATTAATTTAAAGCTACCCTGCAGCATTTAATATCATATATTTCAATGTATGAAAAGATCTACTATCTCTGACATAGAAAATAACCATTCCAGAACACGATTCCTGGGCTTAAATTTCTTAATCACTCTACTTTTGTCATTTCTAGAAACAGTAGATACCATTACTGAATAACAGTTTTAAATACAATTCTTTAGAAGGAAAGGAAGAAAAAAAAAATGTGGACTACGGGACCACATTTTCTTTACACTCAAATCAAATTTTCCAATGAAAATATTAGAATGAAAATCAACCAATATATACTGCAGACAATTTTTTAACTATATAAATATATTTTAGAAATTTTTCAAAATATTTTATCAGTGAAAAAAGTGAATGCTTTGGAATATACATTTTCTTCTCAAATTACATGTAACAATAAATAATATTATTGAAAAAGCATATTGCTTTTTAAGTTTTAAATTATATTTATTTTTCCAGTATATAAAGGTATATAGAAAACAATATAATGTAAAATTCAACAATTATATGAAAAAAAATTGACAATGCTTACAATTGGACCTTTGTTATTGGCTTGTGTAATTTTCATAGCATGGTTTTCTAGGGCATTTTAAACTTACAGGTTAAGAATTATAAATATCAACCAAAAAATTCTGTATATATACACTGATGGAAAAAAAAATCCCAACACTAGGAAGGAGCTGTGCTAGATAAACGAAATTTGGTAGGCGTGTTTATACATCTGAAAGATCACGTCGATTCAAATTTCGAGCTACGCGCGTAAGTGTGGCGCTAGTAGCGACACTATGAACATGTAAATGAGGTTTGCTTTAAATAAGCGCTGTAAGGTTCGTGATCGTTATTCACTGTTGAGATTTGACGTAGTGGGTTAGTCAAGGACGCCTCTGAGAAGACGAAGAAGCTATTATCAACAGCTCACTGAGTTTGAACGAGGTCGTGTTGTAGGGCTACGAGAAGGTGGGTTTTCTTTCCGCGATATTGCTGAAAGACTTAGCAGGAATGTATCCACTGTGCATGAGTATTGGCGGCAGTGGTCACGGGAAGGTACTACCTCAAGAAGACCAGGTTCCGGGCGGCCACGTGGTACAACTGAGAGAGAAGACCGTCGTATTCGGCGTATGGCTGTGGCTAATCGTACTGCGTCTGCAGCTGAAATTCGAACTGCAGTTGGCACCACGGTGACACAACGAACTGTTACAAATCGGTTACTTCAAGGACAGCTCCGAGCCAGACGCCCTGTACAGTGCATTCCACTGACTCCAAACCACTGCCGTTTGCGACGTCAGTGGTGTCAAGCTAGAGCTCATTGGAGGACGGAGTGGAGATCTGTTGTGTTTTCTGATGAAAGCCGGTTCTGCCTTGGTCGCAGTGATAGCCGTTTGTTGGTTAGAAGGAGGCCAGGTGAACGCTATCTAGTGACCTGTCTGCGGCCTAGACACACAGGGCTTACTCCTAGAGTTATGTTTTGGGGAGCAATTTCGTATGACAGCAGGAGCACTCACATGGTTATCCCACACACCCTGACTGCAAATTTGTACATCAGTCTAGTGATACAACCTGTTGTGCTGTCATTCATGAACAGCATTCAAGGGGGTGTTTTCCAACAGGATAACGCTCGCCCACATACCGCTGTTGTAACCCAACATGCTCTACAGAGTGTCGACATGTTGCCTTGGCCTGCTAGATCACCAGATCTTTCTCCAATCGAGCACGTATGGGACATCATTGGACGACAGCTCCAGCGTCATCCACAACCAGCATTAACCGTCCCTGCATTGACCGCCCAAGTGCAACAGGCATGGAACTCCATCCCACAAACTGATATCCGACACCTGTACGACACAATGCATGCACGTTTGCATGCTTGTATTCAAAATTCTGGCGGTTACACCGGTTACTAATGTACCAACATTTCACATTTTAAATGGTTCTTCTCGCCAATGGCTCTACCTGTGATCTTGAAACTTTAATCAACTAAATATGTTACCTAGACAAATGTATTCCTAAAATTTCATTACTGTACAATAATTTTTTCTTGGTGTTGGGATTTTTTTCCATCAGTATATATATATATATCTCTGGGTATATTATTATATTTTATAAATTTTTATTACTAGAAAAATTAATTATGTTTGAACATACACATCAGTATCAGTTGAATGAAAACTTTCATCGAAAAATTATTCTGTACAATTATCTTGATTACTAAAATCCTTTTCTACTTCATTTTAAAATGTCTGGAGCATTGCTTCATAATAGAATCAGTGAACTGGATAATATTTCAGGGCCCAAGTTTTTGTCATTACTGTTTTATTTTAATGACAGTTCCCAATATTTAAAGAATTTAATAAAGTTTTACACACAAGGTTGATTGTTTGCTTGATGACATTTCCATTACTGCTACCCCATTAAAGAGATAATATGTAAAGAAAAAAAAAGCTACACAATAATCATACCTTTACAAGCATATAAAAAGACATCATGGCATAAATGGCCCAAAGGAATCCTATGAAAATGGCAATAATTCCAACAGTATAAGTGCTGACTGCAGAATCTTTTTTGCTTAAAGTAGTGATTCCATTCAACAAACCACTAGAAGGGAGATAAACACTTTTCTCTGAATCCATTTAAAATATGAAGACTACAAGAAATAGAATTTCAAAAGCAATGATAAGAAATTTATCTTAATTGACTTTAATTATCTGCCATAGTAAGTGTAAAAAACATTCAACAGAAAATATTTTTTAACTTATACCTTACAAAATTATTATTTCAGATGATATATTGAGTTATGATATATGAGTTATAATGTAATTTATTAGTATACTGTTGAAATAATCAAATTTAAAGAAATATGAATTAATATGTTCTTGTTACATTTAAATATCATAAGAAAAATTACATAATCAATGCATCATATGCTTGTACAATGAAATATAGCATTTTGTTTTGTTATAACAAAGTCACTTTTAAAGCAACATGAACATATTACTTGCATTTCCTTTTCTTTTGTCTTATCTTGGTCACTTAAAATTGTATAACAGTATTAATCAACAGTAAAATTTAATTCATAAAATAAAAATAAATCTTGTAAAACATGTCTTAACCACCAAAAATTAAAATTTAGAAACGTAAAAGATAATAAATACAGAAACTTCCTCAGATAACAGTTTTAAAGCAAGGCAAAAAATATAAAAAAATTATAAAGTTTTGCTTGATTCTTGAAATAATGCATTTCCAGATCATAATTACATTTTATTTAAATAAGATATAAAAATGAAAAACGAAAAAAAAAGGGTAGCTATAAATTGTTTACCAAAGTTAATTTAATAATTATTATCATAATAATTATTTAACAAAATTAAGATGTAATTTTACAAAGTATGATGAAATTATTTTTAACGGTATAAACTTGAATTCAAAGGATATCACTTGTTCTCATGATGGCAAATCCTTCGAACAATAAAGAAATGTGTTTATTTACAGGGGAAAAAAGAATCAGACAGTGAAAAAATGGTGTAAATCAGTGAAATGTTGTAAAATCTCTAACAACGGATAGAGATATCTCATACATGAATTTAATAAATTTCCAGCATCAGAATGATCACCTGAAAGATTATTTAAATAGATTCGAGAAAATGGTCATGTCTTACATCAAAGAAGAACAATTAGGTTAAGCATCAATGAAGAAAATGCTTCTGCCATTAGAAAATTGTTTGCAAATAATCATAGTAAATTTATTTACCGATCAGACAAAAAATAAGAATTCTCAAATAAAAACAGGTAACTTTAATTGTCTTCAAATTCTCTGAAATCATATTACTCCACTTTTTTGTGGAGAGATATTTGAAGAATCAAAATCATACTGGAAAGCTTTGCAGTGTTAAAGAACTAAAAAAAAAAATCAAATCAGCACAAAAACATCTACCACAACTCTGCAAATAATTTAAAACACATGGATGAAAACAGATCAGATTTAATATTTCCGGAATAACTAATGGTGCTCATATTGAAGTGCACTAATACAAAATGTATTAAATTGCCCAATAAAATTCAATAAATACTTTCTTTACATACTATACAAAAAAGAAGGTAAATGTATGAAAAACCTATGCTAATTTTAATTGACATTTTCTCATCATTTAAGGGCTTGATAATTATCTAAGGAAGATTACTAAAATATCAAAAATACTATAAAAATATAAAAAATTCATTTTTTTAAATACCGATTAAATCCAGCATGATTAACACCACACATTTTGAAGGGTATAATTTAAAATAAGATTTAGATTTCAAAGTAACAAATTATTAGTTGTTATCAAGAAAATATTACATATATTACTTGATTATTAGTTTTCTATATAATTCAACAAAAAACATACCATGAACCCATATTTGGAATGCCAACAGTATAGAAAACAGCAATCAGGAATTGAAAGAAAAATACAAAGAAGAAAAGCATGAAGTTAAATGAACTGTCTGATCTGAAATGAAAATGCAGATTCAGTAAACATAAAATAAATCAACATTTTAAACAAAATTTCAATGCAAGAAATATCATTAATTGTTTTAATAAGCAAATATTAAATAACTTTATTTCTTTAATGAATAAATTTAATAACTAAATAAAACTTAATTTTGATAGATTGCAATGATTCACTTAACTTAGAAATTTCTATATATCTTCTACAATCTTAGCACCAAGAACTCAAAGCCAAGTTAAAGCTCATAAAAGTTTAGATATGCTTATATACATGTTGTGAATCTGATGGAATAATTTTGATTGAATAGTGAAAATGCTGAGGGGATCACAGATCAAATTCATCTAGTTCAGGAAAAAAGGAAATGATAATTTCCTTATAACAATAGGGAAATAGCCTCATTGTAATGAACAACTTTTGCGTTTACACACACACATTAGAAGTAAGAATTGATTACTTTTTGATAAAATCACAGCAATATATGCATTAGTTCTTAATTCATCAAATGACTTGGTTTTGAGATTGGATGGTAGTAGGTTTGTGACTAGATTCTGTTGACATTGCTCATAACTGTACTTGACACTTAACCCTCAAGAGAAGCACTGGGTATGGGATACCCAGGTGTAAATTAAAAATATTTCTCCTTCAGAAATGGTTACAATGAGAAGGTGACTTTGCCTAGGGGAAAAATCTCTACTATCCCCACTACAGATTCCCCACCATAGTTATCTTGAGATGTGAATACGGACTAAAATATAGGCGGCCGTAGTCAGTCTATGGGTATGCGCTACCCAGTGCTGTTGTAGCGTCAGTATTTTGTTATTTTAAAACTAGTTATTAATAAGTTTTAGTTATAGTTATTAATAAACTAGAAAAATATAAGCGATGTGGATTTTGTCCCAGTTCATTAGACCGAAAAACATGTTATAAGTGTTTAAAATGTGATATTCCAATGTGTAAAGAACATACAGCCAAAATTTGTGAAAAATGTAGCTTGAAGTTATATTCTTAATTTTTTGTAGCATCAATCCATTTAAAATATAAGTTTTATAAAGTAATTTAAATGTTTGTATTAATAAAAGAATAATGAATCCATATTTTTTAATTAAGTAATATCATTCTAAAAACACTGAACTTTACCTAACTAAATAAATATCTTTTATCAATTACAGTTAAATGACGAAATAACTATCTAAAAGTACATTTAATTCCCTTTCAAATGCCGTTGGGAAAAATTTTTTATCTATAAATTCTGCCTAGATATGGTAATTTGAATAAAACACCTCATTTTAAGGGTTTATGTTGATTTTTTTCTATATTATTCAAGATAATATTTTCTTTATGACAATTCTATGGATATATTCTTAGTCTACACTGTCTAAGCTTTAAAATTAAAAAAAACAAAATTCTATATCGGACAATTTGATCGAAAGATATTATTAATCAAAGACACGCGGGTATGGCATACCCAGTGCTTCTGGATCGCGCAGCAGCGATAGTGCTTCTCTTGAGGGTTAAATAAGACAAAAAGTAATTCAAATTCAGTTTTTGGTCCTTTTTTTAATTTAAAAAAATCATTTTTTCACCTAACTGACATACACATTTAACATCACTCAAAACGATTAAACTTCTGAAAAACTCAAAAAATAACATCATTCAAAAAGAATAAAGACAGGCAAAATGCCTCATAAATTTACACAAAATGATGTAGTAAATATAGGACTGCCAGTTAATATATATCCTAAAATGAAAAATTGACAAATTTGGATAATTCAATATTCAAAACCATTGTTAATTATGAGTTGCAATGAAAAAAAGTACTCTCCTCATGTCAAGCTTTACTTTTTTTTTAATTATATTCAACTATTCTTTTTATTAATGTATGTATCAATATGGACAATAAAGATGTGATATAACATCGTATTATTGTGATTGAATTAGTTATTACATTTCACTTTTGATACATTTTGTAAGAAATTATGTTATTAATATCTGATCTTTGCAAATAAATTTAAACAGCTGTAAAACTTAAAACACATAAAAGAGATAACCACTAAGTAATTTGAAACAAATAAATTACTAAAACCAAAGATTGACAATTTTGTATGTTCCATTTTGCATGCTCCAAGATAGAGATATAATACAAGACAAAGGTGACAATAACTTTGGAGGATTAAAATAATTTTGTGAATTAACATTCTTTTTATTACATATGTATTGAATAATTACAAAAGTTGACCAATTTCATTTTTTACAGATATATTTTTCGAAGAATTTAAGGTCATTCATATATTATCATGGGATGGAGGTGTAATATAACAAGCCTCCAAGCAGTTCACCTTGGTAATAAATCTGCAGCAGCTTTGCCTGCTTGCTTTTGTCTTTAATGTTCAAAAATATTAGAAGGTAGAGATCTAATGGTATCATAGCCAATCTTCTGGACCTTTGTAATAAATATATAATATTATCATCATAATTTAACACACTTTGAATGCCATGCAAGTGTTTTTTTAATCTTAGTTTTGCTAGGTACAGCAGAAACTCCACTTTTCTCAGAATTTTTTTTTCTGAATTTATGTTTTTACCTGCACAGCTTAAGCTGACAGCAAGCAGAAAGTTCCAAGTTACTAAAAAAATCGATGAATTGCATAGCATATACTTCTACATTAATAATATCTATTGAAATAGTACCATAATATTAAATTCAATTTTCCATTCAACAAAATATCAATTATTGATGTTTGAAATGAACTTCAGAACTGAACTGGAAAGTAAGCAGGAAAGTTTTGGAAAGATCACTCCTACTGATTTTATAGAAATATCAATACAAAATTACAGTGAAAACAAGAAAAAAAATTATCATTTAAAATGAATAATTCTAATATAATTATTCATTCTACTAAATTGGTTCTCTATATTTCAATGTGCAACACAACATTATTTAGACTATTTTCTATAATTGTTAGAATTGAAAATTAAATATTAATTACCTGAAAGCTTTGTACACTGGACGAAACCAACACACAAATGACATAGGGCTGAATAAAAGAAAAACCAACATTGAAATTCCAAATGTGGTTCCCTCACCATCAGCTATAAAGAGAGCTAGAGCTCCGAACATGTTCAGAAGGAGTAGACATGCATAAACTGAAAGAGGCATTCAGTGAATTTAATGATTTGACAATAAAACAAGATTGAGAAATTTAAATTACAGTAAAAGCTCCTTATTCGCGCTTCCTTCATTCACATTTTCACTATTCGCGGATTTAAAAAATACGACTCAATTCCTATATTCGCAGCTATATATTTCTTTATTCAGGGACCTAATAAGTACATTCATAAAAGGATTCCAATAGGTATCCAACCCAATATCCTTTGCAAAGTCTGTCAAATGGACTAATAAAAAAATTAAAATAGATCTTATTACAACTTTGTCTAAAGTATGTTGTTAAATGCAAACTGCAAACATAGCCGAAATCGCGAATGGAATAGGATGAGATGGGTTCAAACAGGTAGAATACATTCACGAATTGCTTGAATCGCAAGATGAAGATCTGACTAAAACCGACTTGGAGGAAATGTTAAATTCACAGCGCATTGAAGAAAAGGCTTCAACAAGCACTGGAAACATGACATTTAATTTGAAAAATCTTAGTGAAGCTTTAAGAATGGCAAATGATTTTTGCGATTTCTTTATTAACATTGATCCGTCTATGGAAAGAAGTCTTATTTTTAAGAGGCCAATTGCTAATGCGACTGCTGCTTATCAGTCTGAATCGAAGGAGCTCTTAAAAACTGCCAAGCAAGAGAAAATTACAAAATTCTTCAAACCCTTGCCTAAGCCTTAAGATAATTAATCAAAATGTTCAAAAACTTCAATTAAATTGTTTTTGTTTTTTTTAATTTTGTCACCTAGGAACGTATTTTCTATAATCCCATATAAATTACCATTCTGTATTCACGGTTCCTGTATTCGCGGCATATTTATGGAACATATATCCCGCGAATAAAGAGCTTTTACTGTATTTTGATTAATTATTTATTACAATACATATATTTCATAGAAATAGAAGTCTATCTTTTAAAAAAAAGCACATAAGAACAAGAAGAGTGGTAATGCTTTCTTCCTGACATTTGACAACTCTTTCTCATTTGCAGAGATATCCTTCTGTCTTTCAAAATTGATCCAAGGTGAGTATTAATAGATAAAAGGTGTATCCATATAAAAGGACTATTATGTAAACACATTGCATATGGAGCTCTGCACACTCCTAGGACCTGCACATTTTTTAATACTCCAGAAGCATGATTGGCAAGCAATAGAAGGCAATATGCACATTTTAAATTTGCATTTGGTATTATATTTACATTAATTGTTAAATATATTTTATACATGTATTTATTATATAAGAATTTTTGTATTTTAACTATTATTTATTTCACATAATTGAATAATGTTTCAGAGTGTAACATTTGGTAAAGCATATTCCCTTGCACAATTTACAGCAGTATCTAGCTTTAAGATATCAAAGAATGCTGATGAGTTTTGTTATATTGTGTATCCTGTTTGTTATTGCTTCATAAATAACAAAGTTATGATGATTTTAGAAAGTACAAGTTTGTCCAAAAACAAGTTGTATGTCTTGCAGATTCTTTTGTAGTCCTTAATGTGTTAAATATTTGCCTCTGGTTCGTTATGCATCAATTTAGCAGGGGAAGGGGGTGAAAATGAGATTTCATAACCCAGCCATAACTTTTGGCCAGCTAAAAACTAGAAATTTTGTGACCTATAAACAAAGTGTTAATAATATCTCAAATTTAATGATCACAGATTAATAATGAAAATTACTGTAGAAAATATTACATTAGCAGAATGTTTAAGAAATAAATAAAACAAATATGCATACATAATTTGTAGCAAACAAAGATCTGTACTTCAATGAATGATAACATTTCATGAAGACTAAAATCAAAACTAACAACTTAACCCTTTAAGTGGTCAATTTTTTTGCCAGAAATGCTTCCAAAAAAGGCATATTTTTTCTTCCACAATTTTACTCATGAGAGAAGAATCAATGAATATTTCCTAAAATAGTAGAACATCATAAGTGTCGTCAAATTGAATCGTGTCAACAGAAGGAATACTAGTAAAT
>JAPMOQ010061697.1:2988112-3001389 GCA_026543055.1 Argiope trifasciata | reverse complement strand
TCAGTTGCGGTAATGCAATGCAGATTAGAATTTAGTTCCTTTATTCTGTTTTCTTTTAATTTAAAAGTACTTCAGAATGAATCCGAAACATCGATTCATTAATAACATTTGGTTTTAAAAACATCAAGCACACACACACACAAAATTAATAGAACCATTTGAAATAATCGGTCGAAATTCTTCTAAGTCTAACCTCAACTCTATTGGGGGAAAAATCTGGAACCTTACTTATCTTTGGCGGGATTTGGCCTCAGCATTTTGGCGTGAAACTCAGTTTTTAATGAATAAAAAAATGAACCACTCAACTAACCAGAATAAAAACCAGCATCTGTTCTATTCCTGATTATAATCTATCTCTGTGCTAACTTTCATCCAACTCTGTTCAGCCATTCTGATGTGATGTAGTAACAAACATCCATCCAAACTTTCACATTTATATATCAGTATAGATAGATATAGATAATCCTGAACATCTTGGCATCTATGTTTGTACGTAGCATTATTAAGGCAGATGTTCAGTTTTATGAATATCTTTATAACTGAGTTAATGTTATGAAACATAAATGAACCTGGTTAATTGTATTTAATCAAACCATATAATATAGCTAAATTTTGTCATTGATAAAATTTGTATTTTTAAAATTTAATTTCATTTATTTTGAAATTTTTTGATTTTGCAAATAGGAAAAAAAAGTTTTTTTTATCCACCTCTTTCAGATTCCTTCTTCGCTAAGCGGACTCTAATCCACCTACCTGGAAATCTGCCATTAACACCTTTGAAATGATTAATATAATTTTGGCGTTTGGTGACCTCCGGGTCCTAGCGGGCCTTTGGGTGTTGTAGTGGTTGGGACAAGTGAGTCTGACGACTTTGCGTTGCTGCGTCAAGTGAGTCTGACGACTTTGTGTTGCTGCGTCAAGTGAGTCTGACGACTTTGCGTTGCTGATGGAGAGATGACGCAACAATCAACACACCTTCGCCAAATTGATGGCCTCGGACGTGATGAATTTTCAACAGCTCTCTTGGCGCCATCTCTCCATCAGCAACGCAAAGTCGTCACTGGTAGGGGAGTATTGTGATGACATCTTAATAAGCCAGTAACTACCACTAAACATTGGTGGCCATTTTTGTATAGTGGATAAGTTACTGGCTTTTAAACCCGAGCATCGTAGGTTCGATCCTTGGCGGAGTTCAACCTACGTATTGGCACAATTCCGCCAACACCAAACGCCAAAATAATGAACAGAAAAGGCTATCAAAATAATACTATTTTAATGTATGTTACAGCTTTGTTTGTTGATTGAAAACATTTGATTGGAGGAATCATGAGCATCGAGTAATGGTGAAGAGATTTAATTGAAAGTGAACATTGTCCATATTCCTAGTGAACCATTTGATCAATAAAGACGACTAATTGAAGAGAAAAACATCGTTAATCTGATCTCTTAGTCTTTCTAGCATAATTATATAATACGGTGCCCATTTACTTTTTCGTAAATGAATTCACTGAAGAGTTAAAAAAAAAAAAATTGAGTACGAGATTTTGACGAACTTCCTCGTTTCAGGTTTTCGTGAATCCTCAACCACAGTTATGAAATAATGTGTGTGTGATAACTTAAAATCATTTTGAGATAGAAGGATGAAATTTGGTTTTAAGATCATTACACCAAAGTTGTGTATTAATAACAAATTTTGATTGAAACCCATTTAAATGAAAATATAGTTGCTAGCTGTACAAATTCAAATAAATACGATAACTAAAAAACGAAAATGGATAACATTTTTTACACAGATTTATCATCTAAATTATAAATTCGAATGGAATTTTTAAACCAATTCGTAGAGAAATAGTTCATCTGATGGGTCAACAATGTGCATTCTTGAGGTTCGAACACGGAACCATTGCGTCCGTAGCTGTGCGATATAACCGCTTGACAAGTGCACAGCACACACACGCCCGAGAGTTGTTATCTGGCGTATGAACTTTCCACCACATTTTAAAATTTCCGAAGTATAAAATGGTTCCACAGAAATATATATGTTTTAACAGAAACACTTCATATTTAATAACTAAATTTTAAACAAAAACTATTGTTGCATTAAAATTTTTCTAACAAAATAAATAATAATTAATTTTAAAACAAAATAAGTAATATTCTGCACAATTTTGCGCTCTGACCACGGATGTTCAACTCCAAATGCAATAACAACAAAAAATAAAAAAAAAATGCCGCCTTTGCTGCTTTGATGATGAATGCTTATCACGTTCAAAAAGCCTTGAAGCGAACTGTTTGGCGGGAAGAGGTGAAAAGGCTTTTTTCCCTCTCCTTCCCATCCCCCACTTTTGCAATAGTGCATATAGTGCAATGAAAAAAAAAAAAAGAAGTATTATTCGTCGTAGATTATTTATTTTCTGAAATATCTAGGAATGTTCTAGCTTTTTTTTATAAATGAAATCTAAAAAAATATTTCTTCGAAGATAGAAGATGGAAAATGTTTATAACCAAAGTTTAATATTTCAATTTTGGCATTACCGCTTTACGTACACAGAATTGCAAAATTATGATTTTTCTTGTTGGAACAAAATAGCGGTTCGAGTTGTCAGAAGCACATTGCTAGCTTTCTTTTATTCTTTTTTTGACTATTTTTACTGCAACTCATTCAAAAAGTCATGATTTATGCGTGATCTGTTGCCTATTACTTAAAAATCGTTTCAGTTCTTTGCATTATGATATATCTGAATGAAATATCATTCTTACCTGTAATATATATAATGCATGTTTAAAACCGCAGATTATTTGTTTCAACGCATTGAACTATCATGCAAACGTAAAATCTGTAAGTCTGATCATTCTTTTTGCAATTAAATGCATTAAAAGTTTTTATTTTTCAAAACATACATATGTGTATTATTTCCTTCTGTGCTGTAAAAATATTTTTATTTACTGTTATTCTGACTTCATTTTGTGCTTGTATTTTTTTCCTAGAGAAACTTTGAATGAATTTGAGCTGATTAATGCGCATTGAATCCTATTTATCATGGAGAAAGAATCGGAAAATAAAAGCTCATTAAGGTATATAATCTAGCAATATTTCAGATAGCTTTTTGAATTCTTTCTATAGTATTAGTCATACCATTCTAATCTACATACCACTTATGCATTTTTATAATTGAAATTCATATCATATGTTTATTAGTTGGTTGCTATTTGCATGAGTTATCAAAATTACAGAATCATTTTTTATTTTTTTTTGCATTTTTATAATGTTTATTTTATATATGACAGAACATTACATTTTCAATTTATTTATATTGCTTAGGCTAATTTTATAATAAACCTCTATTGATACAAGATTTTATATCTCTATGATCATATTCAGTTTCTCTGAATATTGTGTAATATTTAAACATCATAGCAGTATTGAAGAGTATTTTGTATTAATAGGGACTCATTGGTAATCTTGTTTAATCATTTCTTTTAATCAACATTAAAGGTAGTATCTCCTTCATTAAGCTTATTAATTTCTGAATATTTCAGTTATATTAATTTTTGAGGTTTTATCTTTTCAGAATTATTAATTTTTTTACCATATAGTAGAAAAATAGTGGTAAAGAATTCTTTGTCTGTCATAATCTCTAAAAAATATAGATGTGAAACTAAACATTTCTTTATAGGTTCAATTTTAAAAATATATACCTTCCTGTTTAAAATTGGTAGGAAATCTGCTTTACTGAATGTAGAGCTAGTTGCAGGAGTAGACAACATGTGCTCCAGAATAGAGGCCGACAGCATAGAAGCACCGATTTCTAATCTTAAATTTGAAATTTTTATGTATTATATGGCCTCTAGTTTGAACATAATAGAAAGGAAAGATCAGTGGAAACACTGGATTTGCAAACAAAAGAAATCCGTCCTCTTTTCCTTTATATTATGTTTCGGTGAACCATGGGATAGTTTCTGACCATCACATGTATAGAATCGCCACTATTTCAGGTGGCCAAAATCATGAGATAAATTAGCAACTTTTTCCATTATTAGCTAAGAAGAGTAATGTCAATTTTGCTATTTTTTACATTGAATTTTCATCCTCCATCCCCTGGCATTTAAGAAACATAAGTGACACAAAACATATATATCTACCTTTATTAGCCCCATATGACTTTTATTTTCAGCCTTTTAAATGCACATTTTATTACTTCTACTAAGTACTTATAAACCTTAATCCTGTTATAAAATAAGTATATATACCAATGTTCAATGTATCCACGCAAAAAAAAAAAACTGAAGTAAAACACTGTAATTTTGTATAAAATACTGAAAATTCTGGAGTCAATTCTGGCTGCATAAACACATTGAAAATTTTAGGCAAGTAACATAAAATTTTAAACCTGAGGTGAAGGCTAATTCATTTTGTTTAAATGATACACCTTTGAATACATATACTACTAAAAATTCCAATATACTATTTACATATACTATTAAAAATCAATTCTTTATATAGAAATGCATAAACAATTTTATATTTTGATAATATTGCATGTAGTTTCAAAATCTACACAAAATGGGTTGCCTTGCCACTGGGAGAACTAGAAAAATAGAATGTGGAAATCACTATTGTTTGAAATAATTTTAGACTGCTGCTTCTTTCACTTGTATTTTTCACTTCTTAAAACCATATTCCATTATAATTAGCACATGAGTGTGATTCATGCTTTTTTTCAAATCTTGAATATACGTTCATGGAAAACACAGAATTTTTTTTACTAGATTTGAGTGTCAAACCTTGAATAAATATTTGATTTTTTGGTGCTTTTCCATTATACCGGCACAGGTGAAAAGTTACCAATAATGATGCGATCAACGCCAAATGGAATATCATCACCTGTAACCTTTTGTTGCTACATTTTTATAGAAAGTAGCAGCCATTTTGTCACCTGCGCCAAAATGGCAACTGTCTACTATTGCCAAAAAGTTAGCTTGGCGAGATTTGCACCGGTATAATAGGAAAGTACCAATTTTTTTAAAAAAATTTTATTGCATTATAGTAAAGAATTATAATTTTGGCTATGCTATAACCATTAAGAACCCATTAAACTATATGCTGTATAATTGCCGTTGAATCTTTTTTAGACTATTTGAATTTCTTAATGTAATTTTTTATATTTTGGTATTTAATTATTTGAACAAGTTTTATGTTTATTATTATTTCTTTTAACAGGCCTAGTTCTGAAGAGTCGGAACAAGGAAACAGTCAAGGTATATCATTTAAATAAAACAAATTTGCATATTACATAATTGAATGGGTATTAAATAACTTTTTATTTTATGATTTGGTAGAAGTAACTTTTATTGATTACATATTATTTTTCTCGATTAAATAAATCTAATAACTTATAGATAAATTGCCAGTTAATTAGGATTTAATTAATTGTTTAAAAATTTTATTATTTTTAATTTGGTACTATTCATTATCTGAATGTTTGTTTAATTTTGTGGATTTCTATTTTTTGTAGGTTTTGAGGCAAAAGAAGAGACAGAGCCATTGCGAATTCTTCAACTTTCACAATCCTTTTTTGTTGCAGATACTGCTGAAGATGATGAGTAAGTTAACTGTGTTTTCCCATTAACTTGATTGAATACCACTAATAAATAAACGTAATGTTACTAAATAATAACTAAAAGTAACACAAGTATTACTTTTTTGTTAATGTTGTATGTCTGAATCTGAAAATGCACTTAATGTACTAATCTTAAGTCACAAAGTTTATGAGAAAAGATTGTGAGAGTTTCTAACCTTACATGCCTTGCTTGTTTCATATTCAACCTCTACTGTGTTAAGGAGAAAATTATAAATTGCATTTATTTGCTGTCAAATAAAAAATGTTATTTGAAGAAATCCCACCATTTTACTCTGCATGTGTGTGTATTGTTTTCTAATAAATTCACTATTAAATTGAAAGTTTTTGTTTAAAATTTTCTCTGAAGCAATTATATATCTACCATGTTTTAGGTTAGTTTGCTATAAAAATATGTCTGATCAAAATAGATATTATAAACAACAAATACTTGACAATTCTAAAATGAATTTTAAAATAATATATGCTATCATATTTTTATAATTTAAGTCTTAATAAAGTTCTTGATTTTTATCTTAAATTAGCCCATGTTAACTTTATGTTATTTGCTGATTTTTTATTTAATTATTTATGACACATGCTCTTGAAAACTGATTACTATTTATTTTCTCAAGCTCAAAATTAAAGGGATAAAATTCCTTATCATTCACACTCGCATTTCTAATATACCTGAGATTCCCTTTCTTAAGGCTACAGTGTCAAAGAAATCCTTATTAAAATCTCATATTAAAATTACTGAAGGATAAAATTTCTGCCACTTCTTTCTTATATCTCTCTTTTTATAAACAGGCATCATTTTATCAATGTCTCTTTTTTCTTTAAATTATGACTTCCTTGGGGAGATAATTCAGAATTACAATTTCTACTTTTTGGCAGTGCACCTTCAAAATTATTATATATGTATTTACTTTGGCTTTAAAATTCCAAATATTGCTGGAAAATAACATTTAGTCTCCTTTTACTGAAATAGATGATAGCATGAGCAATTTTAGTTTATTTTAAGGTACTAATTTTATATTAAAGGTACCCCAATTTCTTGCTCAAATTTGACCATTTTTTAACACTTAAGAATGAAATTTTATCAAAATAAATCAACCATTTTCATACAATATCTATGAAATTTTAAATCATAATTTTGTTTAATCTTCAAATAAACTTAACGAATCAAATTGACTAATTCTCTGGTGTCCTCATTTGAGGACACCATCCATCTAGAACATCTGTTTTTTCATTCCACTTCTCTTCTGCCTTTCTTTCTGCAAAAATTGTAATTTGATATTTTGCTAAGGAGGATATGATATTGATTCTGTGTTCAAAGGTGGAGGGATGAGGTTATTTAATTTTTCATTTTATGAGAAATGGGGGGAAATTTCATGCCCAATAAGTTATTTAATTTTTTATTTGATACTTTATTAATAAAATTTAATTATAAAATTTTATTTTTAGCATTTTAATTAGCTCATTATTATTCCTAATTATATTAAATTGTAATAGTTCTTATTTTTAATTATTTTTGTACGATTTTGTTTAGAATTTTTGTAGTAAATATATTTTGTATTTTTAATATTTTAAAGGCTTCAAATTATCACAATCATGAATAAAAATGACTAAACATAAAAGGTTTTTTGCGCATAGAGATTGAAAGGTTAGTGTCCTCGTAATACACCACCCCCTGCAGAAGGAGGCAAGTTAAAAAAAAGAAATTAATTGCCAAATTCCATGTGTATACAACCTGTTAATCACATTGCTTATGTTTTTTCATTATATTTCAAAAATTTTAATGAGCCATGCTAGAAAGGGTTAAGTTAAGGTCTGGGCAATTGTCTTGAAATTGTTTTTGCATATCTTGGCAAGATCACTTGGAATTGAATCCTGTTGAAATATAGATTCTTCATTATTTGGAAAAAGGTCACTAATAGAAAAAAGTTTGTCTACTATTAGTTTAGGAATAAGAATTTCATTAATGTGTTTTTGAGCTTTTACTTTTCCATAAATAAGCCCAAATTCTGCCCATGTCTTTTGCTGTTATTAAACCTCAGATTGTTGCACTAACTAGGTATTTCATAGTAGGTGTGCAGTAATTAGAATGAAAATATTTTCCTATTGTTCTGTTTATGTGCTTTATGACATTGGTACTAAATAATGATTCTGTGATTTCATCACTTTAAATAGCACTGTCTCTTTATTGTGCTTTCTATATTTAACAGGAGTTTTTACCTTGTTTAATCTTTCAAAAATAGTTTTGCGTTTAAAAACATGATTTTTTTTTTTTTTTTTGAGAGTGAGAATTAAATCGCTAAGTTATATATGCAATAAAAAAAAATGTGTGCTTTAAATTTGTAGAAAAAAGAGACAAGCAACAATTAAATTTCATAATTTTAAAAAACATTTTAAGAAATGATTAAAAATCAAAAAGGATGAAAACTAAAGAGACGTTTTTGAATTGGAGAAATATACAAAGTAGTAGAAAAGGCAAAGGATGATAGATTTTCAATGTAGGGCAGAATAAGACAATTTTAGGAATTGAAGCTTTAACAGTGTAATTTTAAAATGTTTATATTTTTTAAAAATTTCAGGGGCATGCTGTTGGTTAAATGTGAATTTAAAAATATATCAGTGACACACTGTTGTTTAAATGTATATCAAAAAATATCTTAATTTGTGTTTACATCTTATATTTTCCTTTTAATTCCATCAAGCATTGTTCTAAAGTGAAGAAATTCTTACTGGATTGATATTTTTTAAAGAATTTTGTTTCGACTAAATTTTGAATGTTTTGTGAAATAAGCATCTTTTAATAGTTTGTGTAAAGTTAGCATCTAACAATTACTGTGTGGTGATTAAGTGGTAAAAGCACTTGCACTGTAATTTCAAAGCTGAATTTGAGTTGCAAATTTTAGCTTATTAACTGAACTCCTAAGTTCTTTTCCATTTGGAAGTGATGAGCAGGAGAGTAAACATGCATTTGGAAATTAATAATGAAAATATTCTGTTCAATTATTTGCATTTCTATATCTAACATAGTTATGGTCTTAGAATTTTCAAAAATAAATAAATAAAAATAAAAGGTGTTTGAATATTTTTCTCCAATAAAAATGTCCGCTAATTAGGCCTAAAGCATCAATTGCTTCTGTTTATAGTAAAATTGAAATAATAATTGGTAGAAATAATTTATAATATATGATATTGTCAATGATAATTCAAGTTTACAATGCATAAAAAAAATACAAGCAGTAGAATCATGAATAATATAATATGTAAGCAAATGAATAATATAATACATGCTTCTATGTAAGTGCTGTTAGTAAAGCTCCATGATATGAAAAAATTTCCATTTCATATATAAAATTTCATTTTACCTAACATTAATAACCTATTAAAAACTAAACATTATTTAAATTTAGTAGGTACTTTTAATTGCATTAGAAGTATTTTTCAAAATTTTTACTTGTCATTATTGTAAAGCTTCCCCAGTGTTGATAATTTTTGTTCTTTAATATAGAAATGTATTTTCATAATAATATATAATAACAGGATATGAATAATTGGTGAATTGACTCTCCACTGCCACGCTTGATCAAATTGAATTTTTATATATATATTCATGAATTTCTTTATTTAGGAACAATATTTCGTCTGATTTAAATTATCTTTATTCGTAGTTTTCTTTTAACATAAAAATGACTTGTTAAAAAAATGCATTTTTTTAACAAGTCTTTTTTTTTTTTTTTTTTTTTGCATTTATTGACTGTTATTATATGGTTTATTACAAAGTTGCATGAAGGATTTTTCTCTTTCAATATTCCTTAATAGTTTTTGAGTATGAAGAATGAATTATTGTTTGTTAATCCTAGGCTTTCACTTAATGAATATAAATTCTACTTTAATAATTAATAAATAGTTTAGTTTTTATATTAAATATTTTTAATCTCTTACTTAAATTTTATGTCATGTTTTTACTCATTCAGGTCTATGATGATCCCACCTACTCAAGAAATGTTTATACCAAGCACCCCTCCTCGCACAGAAACTAGTAAGGAAATTTTGCACTGTTTTTAGCAAGACAAATATTTTATTATGGTACTGTTTTCTCAGAAAAAAAAGAACCTTGTTTCCTAAATGTTGTATTTTCTTTCTAATTTGCTAGGTGATAAAGAGGGAAATGTATCTAATGGAAATAATGATACAACCTTATCTAATTTGGATGAAGTGAGTTAATAATTATCTATAATTCTTTCTTGTAATTGTTTTATATATCATTTCTTTTTTCATCACACCTTTATCTCAAATGATATAAAATTTACAATGATAAGTAAAATACCAGTGATTTTTTTAAAACTAGCTTCTAATATAATATATTCAGTTTATGTTAAAACACATTGTTTGGTTGAAATATATGTGGATAATTGCATTCTGGCGTTAAATTTTGTGAATATGTTTATTATTTTATTTTGCTGGCTCTTTTTGAAAACTATCTATAAAGGATTTGAATATTTTGGTGGTAGAGAGATGTGTAAAAATGTTGCTGAGTTTACTTGTATTATGCATATTTGTTTTATATATAATTTTTGTGTTATGCATTTCTACAAAAGAGGGTTTCATTAAGAAAACGGTTTAGAATAATCACTGATTAATCTTCATTTAGTTAAATAATAGGTATGTGTGTATATTTAGAATTTCAAATTATTAATGTTTTTAGAATTCTTTTTGAATTTAACAATCATACTTCTGGGTTGTCTATGCTTTTTTATATCTAATCATCAAAAACTTTTATGCAAGAGATTCTTTAGTTTTAGTTCTCGTTTCATTTCTGAGACAAGGAAATTATTGAAAATAGTTAGCATCCTCTTTTTGTTTTCCAATTCTCATTAGTAAAATTTAGTTACGTTGTTCTCCAGTGGTCATAGAAGATGTTTAATGTAATTGTAAGTTAAGGTTGGCATCTTTTTATCCAAGAGCTTATTTTATTTCTTGAAACTATATGTATATATATAAATCCCATGTCAGATCTGTTGAATTATATGAATGCATATTCTTTGTAGTATCTACATTTTTATATTTGGTAGATACCAGTAAGTTCAAAGGTTGGGGAAAAGAGTTTTCTTTCCCTTTAGGGAAATACTGATAGTATATGGGATAAATATGTTATTATTTTCATTAAATTAAATGTCTTTAACCTTCTTATGCTCATCTAGATGGGAGAAGGTTAGATTGTTTCATTTTGGAAATAATTTTGCAAATCCCTTTAAATGACATTTGTTTATTTATCAGTTATTTCAGCTAGTTATTATTTTTCTGCACATGGTTACTTCTTTATGAAGAATTTGTTTATTATATTTTAGTTTTATTCGTTTTGTGAATTATTTCAGTAATTTTTGCTGCAAGTAATTTTTGAGCATAAGTTTTAGAACTTAAATAAATAAATATTAAAGACCTACTCAAAATAGAGCCTGTTTTTGGAGGAATAGAAAGCTATGAAATTGCATCTACGATATAAAGAAAAGAAAATTACTATCTATTTTCATGAGCTCTTTTCAGAAAAAGAAATTTCTCTTTAAAAAGTGGGAGGGAATTTTTTTTAAGTTTATAGAAATGCTCAAAAAACTGAACAAATCAGTGGTTTTTCTGTATTAACAAAATAATTTTTTTTTTTTGCGAAAAACTTTTAGCGGAATTTAACTGAAAGTTGAAAGAATTAAATATCAAAATTTGTCAAAAAAAAAAAAAAAAAACTTTTTTTACATTGTTTGCAAATTTTAAAATCTTACATAAATTTAACCTTACTCTTAATTATATTTTGTCTTTCATAGAATGGATACGTAAATAAATTAGCAACAATGTTTTTATTTTTTCTAATATAGCTAACTGCTACATAATAAAATTATCTTAGATATGTAATAAAAATACTTCAGCACTTAAAATTTTTCATTAGAAAATTGTTTAGATATATTTTGTATAATTCACTTCAGTGCTGGTGAAAAATATTATCAGTTATTAATGATATATTTGTTTAAAACTAGATACCTTCTTTTGCCCTAACTTAATGAATTTCATCCTAGCACATAATTTTCAATCAAAAATACTTTGGCAATGTTGATGCTTATTTTTCAATTTTTTAAGTATGTATGTTTTAAAGATAAAAAACAAGCCATTCTAATTAGATTTCCCTCCGCTTGTTGACATTCAAAAAAATATATATATATTTTGTGAAGTTTTGTGCAATTTTATATTGCAACAGGTTTTTGTGTCTGCCTTTTTGTCTGTCCAAGATTAGGGAGTGATTAAATTTTATTACATTAAAAAATATTTTTGGTGTTTACATATAATTGAACAATCAATTAATTTTGGAATATTATTTTTATAGACGCAGATTGAAGATATACCCAAAGATCCTAAACAAGATGAAGAGGAATTTATGGAATTTGATAGTCAAAATGACATGACTCAAGATATTTCTGGCTTGGTTGAAACTCAGCCAATACTGTCGACTAGATCTGAGTCTTTGAAAGAAGGTGATAAACGATCTGATAGTGAAGATGATTGGCAGTTGAAATTTAGCGAAAGTCAGGAAACTCAAGAATTGCTTAGTGTTGCAAAAATAAGGGAAATGAAAGGTAGATATACAGTTTTTAAATACTAATTAATAATGGTATTTTGGATTAGTCATCTGTGGAAACCAGCTGTTTCATTGAGAATATCAGGTTTTTTTTATTTTTGATAAATCATTTAGATATAACATTGTGTCCATGATTCTCTAAATTATTTGACATTAAATTTATTTTAATTATCTTATGTAAATTTTATTTATTGTGTTCATGTGCCTTCCTAATAGAGATTAGTCACAAGGCATTTTAGTGCTATTAAAAGCATAAATGTTTGATTCGTCTAAATTTCATCGTTGTCATTTAACAGTTAGAGGGTTTTGCTGCAAACAGGAAATAGCTCCAACTATTCAAATTTGCTGAAAGTTATAAAAAATGTCTGAAAATTCTAAATTCCAATGGGACAAACAGCTTCATCTCTTGAGTAACATGCAAACTAAGATTGAAGTTACATTTTACTGGCACAGTAAAGTTGTTTACACTCACTGGGCACAGTAAATAGGCAATCGTGACTAAAAATAATTTATTAGCACATTACTAATCTTATATATAACATTTAAGACGCCACACAAACAACAATATGCACAACACTTAAAAGGGGTCTAACATAAATCTTCTTCAGCACGAAGCTTACTAACTTCCCTTCTGAAATTCCCTACGGGATTAAATCATGCAGATGATCAGCATTTAGCCATAGGGAAATAGATGATTCTTACTGGCACCAAATGAACAAAGATTTTTTTTTTTTTTTTAAATTACATATAACTCTAACATAATGCATGTAACTCTAAATTTCCCCAAAACGGAGCTACATCTTTTTTTCAACAAACCCTTCAATTGCTACTGTAACCTCACTTTTTTTTTATTCATCCTGCACAGATATTTAATTGAATCCATATTCCTTATCTTTCAACAGCAAGGAAAAAAAATCTTAAAATTTAATATTTGAATAAACAATGAAAATGGTTTGAATTTTAGGGTAATTATGTAATCTGTTGTTGGAAATTATATATATATATATATATATATATATATA